>LZPO01066943.1:0-14803 GCA_001675575.1 Neotoma lepida
ACAGACTCAGCAATTATCATTATTTTTAGATGTCTGTTTGTATTCTAAAAAGAAAGAAAAAAGTTTGATTTGGGTGGGTAAGGAAGTGAGGAGGATCTGGAAGAAATTGGGGGAGGGGAAATTGTAATCAGAAAATGCTGTATTGGAAAAAAAATATTTTCAATAGAAAGGGACATGACTTTAATATGTGGCATAGTCTGTCAATCTGTTTCAAATTTTCTAAAATTGATTTTCAAGATGAGAATTAAATAGAGCATATCTTCACATGCTAGGTTTATTTTATAGAACTTGTGTTTTAAGAATGACAGCTATTTTCCAGGAAGCAAAGTTAAGCAGCATTTGGTCTGAGCTCATCTGACATGCCAGGACTCTGGAACAATAGCTGATTCAATGCAATTAAGTATTTTTAGAAAGGAATTATTTGTGTTTATTATATTACTGGACACTAAAGTGATTATATTTCAATTTTGAAGCTTTATTTATTATATATTTACATAGCATTTATTATAAAATGGTTTATTACTATTAAACCACAAGAAAACAGTATAATTGATGTTGTGGAATAATCTTTTTATACACTGTGAAAATTTGTCTCTCAGATTGGTTTAATATAAAGCTGAATGGCCAATAGCCATGCAGAATTTTGGGGGCAGAGAGAATGCTNGGAAGAAGAAGGGAANAAACACAGGAAGAAGCCAGACAGACATAGCACAAGTTGGACACACAAAAAAATGGGATAGAGGTAAAAGCCATGAGGTAGAACATAGATCAATAAAAATACGTGTTAATTTAAGTTATAAGAGTTAGTAACAAGCCTAAGCTACCATCTAAGCTTTCATAATTAGTAAGAATTCTCCATGTGGTTATTTGGGAGCTGGTAGGCAGGACTGACAGACTCCTACAAATTAAGGTTAGATAGACAGCTCAGTGGTTAAGAACACTTGTTGCTCTTACAGAGGACATGAATTCCATTCCCAGTACCCACCTGGTGCCTCACAGCCCACTGTAACTCCAGTTCTAGGGATCTGATGCTTTCTTGTGATCTCCTTGTGTCCCAGGCATGCAGGTGGTACACATACATACATGCAGGCAAAACAGTCATACATACAAAATAAAATTAATAAATCTAACTTGTTTTTAAAAGGCAAAACGTATTGTGAGAAAGAAATGCACTGTAATAATCATTGCAGTAACTTGGTAAAACTAAGCAGATTTTATAGGTTAGTCTCTGTTCAAATCTGTAGTAAACACCAACTAAGAAAATAAGAATAACCAAAACACAGTCTACAAGTTATTAAAAACCCCCTATATAATGTGAGAGGTGACCCAACTAACAACTCTCATTCTTACTTTTGATACTAGACTGGTGACTCAAGTTGATAATAAGCATGAAAATTATTCTGTCTTTTTATAGATTCTTCTTACATTACAGAATTAAGAGATGGGCAGTGGTGGTACACGCCTTTAACCCCAGCACTCAGGAGGCAGAGGCAGGTGCATCTCTGTGAGTTTGAGGCCAGCCTGGGCTATAGAGTGAGTTCCAGGATAGACTCTAAAGCTATACAGAGAAACCTGTCTCAAAAAAACAAACAAAAAAATTACAGAATTAAATTACAGAATGTGTAAACCAAAGTCTTTACATGAAATTTCTCTCAGAAATTGCCATGAGTCTCTCAGATTAACCTCCTGTCTGATAAATTTGGAATCACCTTGGTACAAGAATAAGGATAAATGAGGATAGAATCAGATTTAATCAAGTCATAAGATCTTTCTAAATGGTTTTCATGTGCCAGGTGATAAATTATTCTGAAAAATGAACATGAAAAACAAATTGTGCAGCCAAATTAACTGTCTGTGGAGGCTATTGTCCAGTTCAGTCTAAGATCTTGTGAAAAAGTCACAGGATATTCAATTTCTTATTGGTATTTATTTTCAAATGTGCTCCTTAAAACATTCTGTTTTCAGTAAAATTATGCATATTTTCATAGTAAAATCAAACAACTTAGTTTCATTGCAGAGTATTTTTATGCTCTAGTTATTTGTATGAACTAAGATTAAGTGGTTAGCACCAACCAGAGAACTCCAGATCTCTGAGTGACCATTACTTTTATATTTTCAAAAACAGTTCTTTTCACTTGTAAGGAAGTGAAATCAAAGCAAACAGGTGTATAGTTGAAATAGCAAACACAAGAAAGGGTCACTGTCTCGGGCTGCTGAGATAGTATTTTTATATTGATATTTGGCTTCATGTATCAAGAAATTAAAAGCATTTTAGTTAAAAAGTGTGTGTTTAGTATTAGCCTGAGTATGGGCATATGCCATGTGAGTGCTGGTACCCAAGAAGCCAGAAGAGCATGTTTGATCCCCTGGAACTGGAGTTTTAGATAGTTGTGAGAAGCCATATGGGTTCTGGGAACTGAATCCAGCTCCTCTGCAAGAGCAGCAAGTGCTCTGAACTGCTGAACCCTCCCTCCAGCCCCCNAGAATTAAAAGCATTTATAATATGCATTCAATTTCAACTCAGCCATGTAGAAATATAAATAAAATTGTTCCTCAAATTCATTTGCTGAAGTCCTCAGCTTCAAAGCTTCAGAATGTGACTCGTTGGAAATGATGCCATCTGAAAGATGGGAATCCCTGTGAAGGGACGAACTGTGAGTGCATTAAATCAGGAGACTCCAGAGATGTATGTTCACAGCACAGATGACAGTGTATGAAGATAGAATGAGGGGATACCTGTGGTGATTATATTGTGTCCCCCAAAATATTGTGTATCTTAATAAAACTTATTTGGGGTCAGAGAACAGAACAGCCACTAGATTAAACATAGAGGTTAGGCAGTGGTAGCACATGCCTTTAATCCTAGCATTCCCTAGGCAGAGATCCATCCAGATCTCTGAGTTCAAGGCCACACTGGAAACAGCCAGGCATGGTGGCACACACCTTTAATTCCAGCACCTGAGATCTCATGTCTTGCTTGAGAAAGACACATGCCTTTAATCCCAGAAAGTAGTGGCAGGAAGCAGAAAGGTATATAAGGTGTGGGAACCAAAAGCTAGAGGCCTCTTAAGCTTTCAGGCTTTGAGCAGAGTGCAGCTGAGATTCATTTTGGGTGAGGACTCAGAAGCCTACAGTCTGAGGAAACAAGATCAGCTGAGGAGTTGGCAAGGTGAGGAGGTTGGCTGTGGCTTGTTCTGTTTCTCTGACCTTTCAGAATTTATCCCAATACCTGGCCTGGTGTTTTTTTATTAATAAGACTGTTTAAGATTCACATTACAGATCAGATACCTCTGTGATCCATTGACAGAAACCTCTGAAGGCACTCGAGCTGCCAGTACCTTGAAGGCTTACCCCCAAAGCACTGAGAGCAAGGATGTTTGTTTCTACAGGTACTCTATCTCCTGAGCTGTGAGAGAATGTTTGTTTTTATAGCTGCTCTGACTAAACAATATAATTTTTGTTTGATTGTTCTATGATAGCTCTAGGAAGCAAATATGCTTTTCCTTGGAGTACAGGAGCAGATACAAATGCTAGTATTTCTCTCTCTTTTTGTTTTTGTTCAGCCCTGGGGATTGAACCCAAGACCTTGTATTTGATGCACAATTCCCAGCCCAATGACAGCAACAAGAAGAGGCACCATAGGACTTGTCATCTGTATTTGGAATGACTCATGTTTTGAATGTTTTCACACATACATGCTAAATATGACAGGTAGATTTGGCTGAATCTACTTTGTGGCAACTGATGTGTTCAAGACAGCACCAATGAAGTGAATTTGGAGCAGGATGTGTACATGTGTGCTTATGTCACAGGCTTGTGAATAGATAGGTTTATGTGTACCTGTATGCATATGTGTGTGCAAATAAGCATACATATACTCAATCNTGTCTCTCTAACTGCTTTGTTTGTTATAAAATCTAGTCCAGTAATTTCTGAAGTTGAGAAAATGGATGGAGGACAGTTTGAGTAAACTGTGTGGTTAGGTCAGTTCTAATGTTCTAATGTATGAACTGGCCAAATGGTCTTTTTTTTCCTGAAAAAAGAATTGCTGCAAGTTGAGAATTTGAGAGAACTTATTTTTTATTAATGTTTTAACGTGGTTTATTTATTTATTTTGTTTTGTTTTTTGGTTTTTGTTTTTCAAGACAGAGTTTCTCTGTCTAGTCCTTGCTGTCCTGGAACTCACTTTGTAGACCAGGCTGGCCTTGAACTCAGAGATCCACCTGTCTCTGTCTCTCAAGTGCTGGGATTAAAGGCGTGAGCCACCACCACCCAGCTTAACTTGTTATTATCTTACATAACATGAAGGCATAGCTAAACCTTGCATATATCTTTTACATTCCTCTTTTATCAGTCAAAACACATATTTAATAAGTTAAAAAATTGCCCAGGTAAAATTTATACACACACACACACACGACTTAGACTATTTGGTACATTGTCCATAATGGATAAGACATTACAATGGAGAATGAATAAATTTAGGAAACAGGTTAATAACTAATTGTATATATGAATTTATTTGTATGTAAGATTAAAATTAAAGTGTTGTAATTCATGTTCAGCTTCATCCCAAATTTTTCATCAGATGAAGCACAATGAAAAATATGGAATTTTAGTTCAATTTGTTAAGAAATGAAATCCATGTGATTTTGTTTTAAAGGAGGAGTCAATATTATTTAGAGAAGAATAGACAACATTGCTTATAACTCATTCTTCCTTAGCTTGGGCTCCCTGTGACTCAGAGACTGGAGTGCAGAGGCACCTGACATGCATGGGAAATTACAGCCCTGCCACTTACTAGCTATAAGTTTCTAGGCAAGTTACTTCACATCTCTGTTTCTTTCCTACTCTGCTAATGGGGATATTCATAGCACCTGCCTCAGGGCAGTTGTAAGAATAGTATGTATTGATACATGTGTGCCAAATGTACAGAGCAGTCAGTGAGGATAAAGGACTCAAGGTTTTCTTTATGAAGATAATTGCACAGTGCCTCCTACTGCTTCTTTAATGATTTGTTACAAACTCAGATGCTTCAACAAGCCAACTCTCCCAGCCTCCAGTTCTGTAGGAGAGAAGCTTGGTGTGTGTTTCTGTTGCCTGAAAGTACGATGTCCGTGGACTTCAGTGTTCCATTGCTATACATTGCGGGAGGAAGTGTTTCTCTGCTCACTTGAGCTGCTGGCAAAAGCCAGGTCTTGTGGTTTAAGATCTGGGTTTCTGTGTTCTTCTTGCTGTCAGCAGAGAATTTTTTCCTGTTTCTCATCGCTGCCACATTCCTTGGCTCATGGTCCCTTCCCCATCCTCAAAGATAATTAACGAGGCCAAGTCATCTTCATGTGGCATGTCTGTGCTCCTTCTTTCATGGCCTTGCATTCCAGCCAAGCAAGGGCTTTTATATGATTAGGTCAAGCACAACTCCATTTAAGCACAGCTCTAAAGGTGAGGGTGACTGCCCAGTTGGAATGTTTGTATTGGGGAGGTCATTAATCTGCTTTCTGCCACTGCATTGGTGAGGTGGTCTGTGGAGGGATATAAATGGAAGTTTCTGTCCCACCAGCAACTCCCAAATACCCAGCAGCTGCTTCCCAAATAATTGACTCAGAGGCTTATATTAATTATAAAATGCTTGGCCAATGGCTCAGGCTTATTGCTAGCTAGCTCTCACATTTAAATTAACTCATATTTCTTATATATGCTTTGCCACATGGTTCATGGCTTGTTACCTCATTTTCTACATGTCTTGTTTCCTCAGTGGCTGGCTGGCATCTGCCCTGACTCTCCCGTTCTTCATCTCCATCTCCTGTTTGATTGTAGTGCCTAATCTTATTTTGCCTTGCCATTGGCCAAATAGGTTTATCATCAATCAATGAGAGCAACACATATTCACAGCATACAGAAGGACATCCCATAGCATCTTTCCCTTTTTGTCTAATCAAAAGGAAGGTTTTCACTTTAACATATAACAAAACAGTTATCAAGCAAGAATTATAGTTATAATATTTAGTCTATTTGTATTTGACAAAATTAGAGAAAACATTCAATTATCTTATCTTGCTGAGTCTAAAGTTTCATATCTAATTTATCTTTTATCATAACTATGGAAAACTATAATTGTAACTGTCTAGTCTTCAACTCCATCAAAGACCCCAGAAGGATATAATACTACCTGAGTAAACAGGAAGTGCATTGCAAGCAACTTCCAAATCTCTAGAAATGACAGAGACATCTGACTGCCTGGAGAGTCACCCAAAGTTCTTCTGCAATGTTGGGGCATCCATCTTCAGCCTATAGGTCTACAATATCTGGCAGACTTTTTAGTGAAGCAGGAAATTTGAAGGACTGTCCTGCCTATATTGGCAAAGTTTGTCAGTCACTTTCCTCTGTGTCCTACAGAATGTCTGGTAGTTTCTTTTGTGAAGCAAGAATCTGAAGGATACCTAGCCTTGTTTTGGGCAAAGTTTAGTGGTCATTTTCCTGTGGGTCCTGAATGTCCAGTTTATACAGCATACTGTCAAGCAGTTCAGGCAAGAGCAATTGCTTGCCCAAATGGCTAGCCTTGCCACATTGAAAGCAAACTCCATAAGGAGTTTCTTCAATGCCNATTTCCTCTTTGAAATAATTGGTGCTGCCAGGAGCAGACATGTCTCACTGTTGAGAAAAAATCTAAGTTCTTAAAATATTTTAAATGCCATATTCTGTAGGTCTTTGAAGTATTTGAAAATTACGTATCTAATTGAAATATATCTTTGTATACCTAGAAAATCTAACTAATATGGCTATGTTTGACTATTATAGATGGCTATTAATCTGTATTTTTAAATTATACATTACATTTTAAAATGAGCTACATAAACATAATACCTTAAACAAGAATACAAATATATATGTATATGCATACATATATATAGTTTAACAAAATTGACTTTAAATTTGTATCAATAAACTAAAATCCATATCGTGTAAAATATTTTGAGATAAACAGTTGTTTTTTTGGATTAAAGTAGATTCAGTATCTACTCTTTTTTCCCCATTATAGTAATTTATCCATTTTCCCATCATTTTTATATCATATCCCCTTTCTTCTTTAGAAAGAGATTGACTATGACCAATAACAATTTATAACCAAAGCCATAAACAAAGATAAACATCTATAATCTATTTCTTGGGAATGTGGGCATAGTTTCTAGAATACTTTCTGCTGATTGGGGACACTGGTAATCCTTGAGGGACCCTGAGAAAATCAGGACAATTATTAAGTCTTGGCTCTAGTATTCTGTAAGGCTGGATCATCTCAGTCAGCAGCCATGAAGTTGTTTTCGATGTTGGATCATCTATGCCATTTTTTTGTGTGTGTCTGGTCCCCTTGTTTTGAAAATACATAAACTTTTAAAGGTAACATACATATCTGCATCAATACAAATAGAAACTGTGTATTGTACACATGCCAGTCAAAGATAATTTTTTGTTTTATGTTTAGGCAGGTAAAATATATGTTATATGTCTTGTAGTTACTTTAGGTTTATTTTCTCATATCTGTAGTTAGGATTTCAGGGGGTCTTCCTTGATCAAACCTGATTTTTCTTAATCTAGAATGAATCCATAATCTCTCATTTCCTGTGGAAACAGAAACACAAAATTTCCTACAAAGTGACATATCTTTTGACTTAAATTTTAGAGTCAAGATATTTTTTAAATTTGTAGGTTGGTTTAGTCTAGCAGCTTTTACAATTAAATGTCTATTAGCAGTTATCATTTGTTCATTAACAATAAGAAATCCAAAGAGAACACAATAAAATATAAAATCTAGACTTTCTGTGTATTTTCCATCTTTATGTAGCTATTATTATTTTTATTATTCTTGTCTTTTTTAAAGACTTTACTATTATTTAATTTACCCATTTTACCTCTTTCTCTGCATATCTCTATCTCTTTCTGACCACATGAGTCTTTAAACTGCTAAGCCAGCATAGCTAGGACCAAAGAGGTGGCTTTGGTGGCTGGCTGATATCTGCCCCAACTCTGCCCTTCTTCATCTCCATCTTTAGTTTGATTGTACCACCTAACCTTATTTTGCTTTATCATTGGCCAACAGCTTTATTATCAACCAATGAGAGCAATGCATTTTCACAGCATACAGAAGGACATCCCATAGCAGAGGAATGTTTCAGTTTTTGTATGTGTTTTAAAGGGCAAAGGAAGAGCAGCATTAAGAGCCTTCTTGAGGGCCATTTTGTGAGATATGTCCTCCAAATTTTATTAATATGAAATAATAAACAAAGCTTTTCAAAATAGGGTACAGTGTGAATTTAGTGTGTTGTTAAGGTGTCAATAAAGGAGATTAAATTTGACTACTTCAAAAGAGATTTTTTTCTGCTCTTAATATGCAATGCCACTTTCAGAAACATTAAACGAAAGTCTTTTCAAGTTATATTTAATTATAGAAATTTAAATTATATATATTTACCAAATAGTTTATAATTAATTCTGGGAAATAATGAATATCAGATATTTGCTAGGCTAGCAATGAATTTGGGCAGCAGAATGGACAGACTCATTTGTTAAGAGGTGGATTTATATGGACACACACACACACACACTCTACATATATTTAAACAAATATTTTTATTTTCAAATGTCATACAATGTATTATATGCTTATCATAACCAACTGCTCCCTTTATATCCTCCAAAAGCCACTCACCTCTCTACTTACATAATTTCATATCCTCCTTTTATAACTTATTAGCCCAGACTGTAGTTTATTGGATCCCGNAGTCCTCCCTCGGGGATGAGAAGCAGAACAACTTGCCCGGTTTCTGCATGAACATTGTATTCTGCTCCCTCTAGCCTTGTTTGGCCAAGCAGATGCTGAGGAAAGGAAGTTCGATCTGTTTACAAGGAAGTTAAAAAGATACATTGTATTTTACCACTGCCCTTGGGTGCTTTCTGGTGCCTGCTGTGGCCACGAGGGACTGGGTTGTGAGGGATATATAATTTCCCCCTGAGCTTCAATAAACGGCATTGTTGTTTCAAGAGTGACCCGCTTCTCCTGTGCTTATTTTCAGTCTCCAGCCCCTTGCCAGCCTTGTGGTCCAAAGTGGTGAGGCACCACACTAGTTTGTGCTTTNCATATACTTCTAGAGGGTAGCCATTCACTGAATCTTTNTTGACCTACCTAGAGCCTCATGCATAAAGGAAATTGACTTTCCTTCTCACAGAAGCCATCAACTGTTCATAGCTCCTTAGTTAGTTGTGGGGCTCATGAATCCCTTCCCATTCTATATTAGAGTGTTTATTGGTTTGATCTTGTACAGTCAATCACAGCTGCCATGACTTTGTGAGTGCAAAGATCCTATCATGTCCGGGAGACACTGTTTGTTTCTAGTCCTTTCATACTTCTAGTTCTTACAATATTTCCACCTCCTCTTCTATGATGGTTCTCAAGTTTTGGGAAGGAGTGTGATATAAATATTCCATTTGTAGCTGAGTATTCCACTCAATGGTTATCTGCATTTTGACCATTTACAAGTTTTTGTGTTAATCACCATCCACTGCACAAAGAAATTCCTCTGGTAATATCTCAGAACTATAATAATCTATAGGTAGAGATACATAGATTTAGAGGTTAATTGATATTATTTTAATTTAGCATAATAATAGTAGTTTTTACCCTATGGGCCTGTGAGCCCCAACCATAGTTTTAGCAAGAGTTATAGTACCAGACAATCATTTGTCTTGTGGAGTGGGCTTGAAACCCAATTAGAAAACTGTTATTTATTATATATTATAAATTACAACATTATTAAAAATGTTATTCCCACAACATTTGTACCACTATTGTACCTATGGGTATTTCTTTACACATCAATTGTAATTGTAGTTCACACATACAGAGCATACAACTATGTAAGAGTGGCTCTATTTAAACAATGATTTGTCTGTATTTACTTGCTTAAAACTTAGTTCTTGTTTCAAAACATAGGAAATATTTCATGCTACTCTATGTATTTCAAAGCATTTGTACTACATAGATTATAAGACCCCAACTTTCCTTAGGCCTGTAACCCCCATACTCTTTAGGCCTGAAACCCCTCCTTTAGGGTCGAGAAGCTAAAGCCAGAGCAGAATTGCTAAACCACTGTTTAATGGAGGTCAAGATTTCTGTTAAGATACGCTGCCCAGCCGCTGCTCCACCACAAAGGGAGAAAGAGATAAATTGCTTAACTGTAGTTAGGGCAATTACAGGAGTTCTGGGGAAAGCCACTAAGACCTTATTGTAAACCCCCCAAAGTTCTCGGGAAGAGCCTCAATTGTTTGACCACAGGATGTCACAGGATGTTACAAGACATTCAGGTGATAATGAAAGAACCTCAATTGCTTGCCCACAGGATGTCGCAGGATGTCATAAAACATCCAGGTGGTAATGATTATTTGGCTCTGGAATGTCCCAACCCTAGTAATTTTGTGGGGTTTGCCTTTAAAAACTGTGTGTGATTGCAGTTCGGGGCTTCTCTTGCTCTGTGGAGTAAAGGGGGCCCGATTGTACAATTGTTTGCCCTAAAATAAATCCTCTTGCAGATTGCATCGACTGGACTGGAGTTTGGGTTTCTGGGGGCCCCTCTTCCCGAGAGGTAGTACCCTGAGTTTTGGGGTCTATCATTTGGGGGCTCGTCCGGGATTTTGGGGTGCCCCTGAACCCCCACTCTGAGACCAGTTGGAGATAAGAACGAGCTCGAACTGTGTTTTGTGTACTTGTCTACTGTCTGGTTGATTCGGCATCTGTGAGAGGCAGACGTGCCGGGGGAAGACGTGCCTCTCTTGTGCTTGCGCAGGTCCCGTATCTGAGTAAGTGGACCAGGTCTGTGGGGAACAGACATGTCCCAGGTCCCGCTGGCCCCCGACCCTGGAGCCCCACTCCGAGGTCATCTGGAGGAAGGAGGAGGACGTGGTGTCACTCCTTCCCGGGGAGCGAAACTGTTCGCAGTTGCTCCCATCTGAATCTGTAGTTTCTGTTTGCCGCCGATCGACCACTGAGCGGATTGTGTCTGTCGTTTTGTCTATAATTGACTGGTAAGAGCGCTCCTTGTCTTGTTCATGCCTGTGGTCTGTGTCTTTGTTGCTTGTCTTTGTTATTTTTGTTTTGTACCCATTGTCGGCAGCTGATTTGTATTTGCAGGATCTCACTGGGGCAGGTGTACCCATGCAGTGAACCTGGAAGGAACAAAAGATGTCTTGATCCCCAGTTTGGGCAAGGGGCCCTCNGGTCCCGAACCATTTGTACTTTGTCCTGGAAACTTGTAAGAGTCTTTGTGTCATATTGTGGTAATTNTTGCCTTGTTCTTTTTCTTCTTCTTTGGTTTCTATCTCAGACTTTAATACTCCGTCCTCCTCCACCTGCATGTNGGAATGTTGGACACGGATCATGCCCGGGCTTGTTTGTTATCAATAAGCCCCCGGTGTCTGTTTGATCAAGGATAGAGAGCCTCAAGTCTGGATGGTTTTTGGTGTGATTNAGCCTGGAGGGTCGCTCCCCCCAGGACACATCAGGCCGTTATTGTTCTTAGAGCTGTGTTGGTTGTCTCGTTGTGGCAAGGATTTTTTGTATGTCGTTGTATGAATTATGTTAACTGTTCTCACTGTAAAATTGACTGTGACTATGGGACAGTCCCCTTCTACTCCCCTAGACCCTTGCCTAGCCCACTGGAAGGATATGTGAGCCACTGCCCAGAAAACAGGTGGCTCCTGCCAGGTGGGGCTTGGACTCAAAAGCTGTGAATGAGACCGCCATCTCAGTGCTGATGTACTGGTACTTGGACTGTCTGTGTAAATGTCACTTGTTTCTGTCCACCACCCTCGCTCTCTAAGACGTCCCTGCCTCCCCCCTCCGGCTGCCCATGCCAGTGAGGTTGGCCGGGCTCGCGCCACGGCCACGCCTTTGTCAGGGGAGTGGTGGGTCGGGCGAGTCGTAGGTCGGCCTCGCGTCTTCTCCTCCATCTCCTTCGCCCAGCAGCAGTGCCCACCCCGCTCTGGCGTCAGCCCGCGGAATGCAGCGGCGACTATCTGCCCATGCGAGCGCCTGCCGTGTGTGTGAGGGAGAAGAGAGCATGCCTGTAGCTCTCTTGCTTCAAGCCTGCAGCCAGCCAGCCTCTCTCACTGAGGGTGGAGGTACATGCTTCCGTGCTCTTAGTACAGATAGGCAAAGGTGGGGACTATGAGCAGGGCAGTGGTGATTGCCTACAATTGACAAAAACTATGTGAATGTTGAACAGAACATCTGATTTTAGTAAGAAGAGTTAACAAAAACTTTTTTTTCAGAAACCCTGGCAGCCAAGGATACACTCTATGCCCACAGCTCCCCCTCCCTTCTTTCCTAAGCCAAGTTTTTCACTGAGATAACTTTGGGGTCTCTTCTGCCAGCCAGCAGCCCTGTGCGCCTCCACTGTGATCGAACTGGGGAGGTGGAGGGCACCTGGACGTCACAGACCCTCCTCACAACAGAAGAGAGACAGCGGGTTTTCCTGGAGGCTCACAAAAACGTGCCAGGAGGTGACGGCAGGCCCATCCAGCTGCCGAACAAGATCGATGGAGCTTTTTCCCCTGGCACGCCCCTACTGGGACCTCAACACCATGGCTGGTAGGGAGCGACTCCGCCTCTATTGCCAGATTCTCCTGGCGGGTCACAAGAGGGCAAGCAGACGCCCCACCAATTTGGCTAAGGTACGTGCTATAATTCAAGGGTCAGAGGAAACTCCAGCAGGTTTTTTTTTAGAGAGATTAATGGAGGGATACCGCATGTATACCCCCTTGGGCCCTCAGGCACCAGAGAGACAGGCTGAAATGATAATGTTCTTCATCGGACAGTCTGTGCCTGATATCCACACTGAATTACAGCAGTTAGAGCTTCAGGGGTATACCTTGCAGGACCTAGTAAGAGAGGCTGAAAAGATTTTTAACAAAAGGGAGATGCCAGAGGAAAAGGAAGAAAGATTGCGCAGGGAGCAGGAACAGAGAGAGGATTTGAGGAACAGAGAGAGGATTTGAGGAACAGAAAGAGAATTTGAGAGACAGAAAGCAGATCAGAGAGTTGTCTAAAATCCTGGCCACCGTAGCCACAGAGACAGAGCAGATCAGACCTAGGCAGAATAGAAACCAGGGAGACGGAAGGAGGCCACGGATGGAACGTGACCAATGTGCCTACTGCAAAGAAAAGGGACATTGGGTCAAGGATTGTCTGGTCCGTGCCCAAAAAGAGAAAACACACAAGCCAGCCCCTCTTTGCCTTCGAATGCAGAGATCCAGAATCTAGGTTCTCAGGACANCTGACCTGGATGAGGCTGCCCCAAGGATTCAAAAATTCCCCCGCCCTGTTTGACGAAGCCCTGCATCAAGACCTGGCAGACTTCTGAGTCAACCATCTGGACCTGACCCTCCTTCAGTATGCAGATGATTTGCTCCTGGCAGCCAAGACGGAACAGGAATGTACCAGGGCTTTGCTAAAGAGACTGGGGGAGCTGGGATACCAGGCTTCAGCCAAGAAGGCCCAAAATCACCAGCGGGAAGTGACTTACTTGGGATATCTTCTAAAGAAGGGCCAAAGATGGCTAACTGAAGGGCGAAAATAGGCCGTGGCCCTTATACTCCCACCTGCCAGCACAAAGAAACTGAGGGAGNTCTTGGGGAGCGCAGGCTGTTGCCGCCTCTGGATACTGGGATTCGCCAAGATGGCAGCCCCGCTATACCCTCTCATGAAGGCCAATGCTCCCTTTGCTTGGGGTGAGAAAGAACAACAGGCTTTTGATGACATCAAGAGGGTTTTACTATCAGCCCCTGCACTGAGCCTCCCAGATATGAAAAAGCCCTTCACTCTATATGCGGGTGAGCGAGGAGGGATGGCCATAGGGTTCCTGACCCAAAAATTGGGCCCCTGGAAGAGACCAGTGGCCTATTTTTCTAAGAAATTGGACAGTGTGGCGGCAGGTTGGCTCCCTTGCCTCCGCATGATAGCCGCAGTGGCGACTTTAGTCAAAGACTCTGACAAGCTCACCCTGGGGCAACCTCTCACGGTAATGGCCCTACATGCCATAGAGACAGTGATCCAGCAACCCCCTGACCGGTGGCTCTCAAATGCCAGAGTTACCCACTATCAGGCTAAGTTGCTAAATCCTGAGCGAGCGAATCCGGTTTGGGACAGTCACCTCCCTCAACCCAGCCACCCTGCTCCCTGAGGGAGGGGCAGAGGCTACAGTCAAGCACAACTGCCATCAAGTGCTGGCTGAGACCCATGGCACCCGGGAAGACCTAACAGATCAGCCACTTCCGGATGCGGAATTCACTTGGTACAAGGATGGAAGCAGCTTTCTACACTAAGGTGAACAGAGGGCAGGAACAGCCATGGTGGATGGCACCACTGTGATCTGGGCAATGGCCTTGGCACCTGGAACCTCAGCCCAGCGAGCTGAACTGGTGGCCCTCACGCAGGCTCTGAAAGCAGCCCAAGGTAGGACAGTTAATATTTATACTGATAGCCGATATACATTTGTCACCGTGTATGTCCATAGGGAAATATATTGCAGAAGGGGTTGCTGACCTCTGCTGGTAAGGACATTAAGAACAAACAAGAGATCCTAGATCTCTTAGAAGCCTGCCACCAAAAAAAGAGATGACTCGGTGGCCCAGAAAAACAGGATGGCAGATGAGACAGCTAGGGCCGCCGCCCTGGGAGAACAGGTACTCACCATGGAGGAGCCTAAAGAACAGCCACAAGCCCCAAAATATGAGTACTCAGATGAAGATCTGGACA
>LZPO01066943.1:16574-38683 GCA_001675575.1 Neotoma lepida
TAGTAATTTTGTGGGGTTTGCCTTTAAAAACTGTGTGTGATTGCAGTTCGGGGCTTCTCTTGCTCTGTGGAGTAAAGGGGGCCCGATTGTACAATCGTTTGCCTTAAAATAAATCATCTTGCAGATTGCATCGACTGGACTGGAGTTTGGGTTTCTGGGGGCCCCTCTTCCCGAGAGGTAGTACCCTGAGTTTTGGGGTCTATCAAGATAAGATATTTTGTCATTGTTTAAATAATCATTAGTTGTCTCTAATATCCAACATATGTTTAATATATGTTAGGCACTTTAAGAAGGGCCTCATGATAATGACAGTTCTTATGAGTCAAGTACTATAATTTTGAGGAAGCTGAGATTTAACAAAGTTAGTATATCAAATCTTAGGTTTGGAATACAAATTTAGGCTATGTTATTTCACAGTGTACTGCCTTATTTACTGTGTTGTACTGTTCTTGTAAGTGTGATTACCAATGTAACAGATGTCACTGCAATGACTTGAAAGTGAGCACAGAAACAAAATATATATTAAAGAGCATGGTAGGAATGTCTGCATATTTCCTAGATATAGTAGGCATTATTCCTCAACACATACCCCTTTCCAAAAACAAAACAAAACAACAANAACAACAAAACTTGTGTCTCTTCCCAAAGTTGCAGCTGGATAGTTTATACAATTTTTATACTAGTTCTACTCTGATTCTTCATAAATAATTAGACAAAGCACATCATTCCACAACCTAGTCAAAGGCAAATTGACTGTATTTGTTTACTGAATATGAATTTTACCATTTGGGTACTGAGTCACATAAGTTACCAGACAGGAAATCAAATGCAAAGGTCACCTAAAGCAAAGAGATTTTCTCCTTCAGAAATAGCAATGTTGATAGTTTCTTCTCTTGACCTAAGGAAATGGGAAAGAAAGATACAAGGAAGTCTTGAGGTCAGTAGGGTAACAGAGATTTCTGAAAAGTCAGAGGGCCAGAATGCACAGTCTTTATTATATGGTAAGAGGGCTTGTTAAATGGAAAATTCTGGCCTTTAGGTAAGAGTAGCCTAGCATTTGGGAAGGGTGATTTGTGAAACTTCCAAAGCTTGATTAAAATATCTTGTGATGTCTTCAAATTTCCTTCACTTTGATTTTACATTTTTCTAAGTAACCTTATGATCCTAATTTGCTTTTCCATGGAGGCTTCTCTAATAAGTGGTGAAGGTTCATTCTGGCTGACAAGAACATTCTTCAGAGTGAATTAATAAATTGTCACTCTGATGTGTAAATCAGTCTCTCTACAGCTAGGTCAAAGTGAAGCATCAGGCTTGTTCTCCTCCATGTAAACTCACAAATAAAGATTCTGAATACCCTGAGGTCAATGGCCAAAGTCAATTCCACACCCTAGAGGGGGAATCTGATATCCTGACTGTTAGTTGGTAGTTGCAGCACTGNGGTTACTGGGTGAGAGAAGGTCATGAGGCACGACAAAATCTAGTATCAGAGCTTTATTGGAAAGTAGGGGGGGAGTGTGAGAGGGAGAGTGGGCATGTGAAGAGAGGAAGAGAGGAAGAGAGCGGGGGAAGAGGCAGGGTTCCCTTTGCACATGCGTGAACTGCACATGTGAGGTCACTTAGCTGGGAGAGTAGCCAGGAACTCCAATATTCCAGACTCTTTGCTTATTATAAAAAAAGGCAGGTGAACAGGAGTGGAGGGAGCTGTGTCTCCCAGAACTGCTTCCAGCTTACTTGATGGGGGTCAGAGTTCTTGGCGGGGTAGGGAAGGGGGCTTCTGAAGTAGCCAGGAAGTCCTGATATAGTGGATTGTCCTCTGCTGCTTTGGAGTTATCCATCTTTTTAGCTTGGAACTCTGGCTGCTTGTGTGTGAGAGAGTGCTGGTGAGACAGAGAAAAGCTTAGAAAAAAGTTTTTAACCTTTGGGGGGACCCAGGGTGAGGGAGGGGATCCCAGGATTAGTAAAGTTTGGGTTATACTTAATTCTGAAGCAGATCCATTTTGTCCAGATGAATTCAAACTGGTTTCTTGAGCTTAAAGAAATTTTTTAAACATATTAAGAAGCAGCCCAGACCCTTTTTGGTCTGTGGTGTAAATACCTTTGGACTGTTACTGTTTTTTACTGCCTGGATGTATACTTGATGGCTCTCGTCCTTCAGCTCTGTGGTGGGTCCTGTAACAATTAACTGAGTAGTTAATTAAGAGAGGGAACCAGAAAGGAAAAGCTTGTGGGTTGGTACCTCATTCTTGTGGAATTGGTCCTCTGGAACTTGAGAGAACAGGGTCCTGTCTGTGACACACTGTGTATGAGGAGGAGAAGAGGCCCTGCTGACAGGTCTGGAGTAAGGCACATGGTTGGAGCAAAATAAAGTTCCTATCTTGGCTAGAAAATCTCTTCCTATTAGGGGCACAGGGCAGGTTGGCACAACTGAAAATGTGTAGATGAGAGGGATACCCCTGAAAATACAGTTAAGTAGTGGGGTCTGGTGAGGTGGGTAAGGAGGAGAAGAGGCCCTGCTCACAGGTCTAGAATAAGACACATGGGGGGAGCAATGAAATAAAGCTCCTATCTTGGCTAGAAAATCTCTTCCCACTAGGAGCACAGGGCAGGTTGGCACAACTGAAAATGTGTGGATGAGAGGGATACCCCTGAAAATACAGTTAAGTGGTGGGGTCTGGTGAGGTNGGTAAGACTGTCCCCCTATCCCAACAACAGGGAAATAAGGAGAGGATCACATGCACTGATCATTAATTAGTGCCTCAGCAAATGCTTTCTGGTGCTTCCTACATGCCAGGTATTGCTCCAGATACCAGATCCCCTGAAGCTAGGAAAGCAGAAGGGTCATATAGTTCAAGAAGGGAAGCACAATAGTTTGAAAAGGTGCAAAGTATTAATATGGATAAATATAAGTGAAAGTGAAGAATATAGGATAGGGATGGATATTAGGAAAACATTAAAGTTCAATGGTACAAGGAAACTGTGGAAATTTTCTGAGAGTTGCNATAAAGAAGTATGTTGATAACTTTTCTTGTTGTTTTTATTAAATACCTGATAAGAAGCAACTTAGGAGAGGAGAGAATGATCCAGGCTTATAATTGAGAGGATGCAATCTATTGTGGTGGGGAAATCACGATGGCAATCAAGAAGCAGAGAGAGAGAGAGCCAGTGCTCAGCTCTCTTTCTTTTCATTTCGTCTGTTATTCCAGCCCAGGGGATGAGGATGCCCACATTTAGGATGAGTCTCTCTCCTCAGTTAAACTATTTTTGGAAGCACCATAGTAGACACAGACATACAGTGTGCTTTGATGGTGATTTTAAAGTCCATCCAATTGACAACACATATTAACCAATCACAAGAAGTAATTAAAATGATGAACTTTAGTAATGATGTCTAATTTATCTCCAACAAGTATTCAATTAATGTTTGACCTTGAGCAGATTTCTTTCCTTCTATATTCCTTGCATTCTTTGTTTATAAAACCAAGTTGATAACAATTTATAATGTTTTAATAACATTAGGTAAATTAATCCATACAAAATTCATATATTTAGAATGATGGAGGGCACATGGTTAGTTACCATTATTGATCCAGTGTTTATTTAAGGGTATTTTGCTCTGAATTAAAGAATCATTACATGAATAGAAGAAAATGTTCAAAGAATCAAGGTTCAAAGAGCACTTGACTCTGTGAGGATCAGAACAGACGGTTGAGGGTCTGTAGTGCTACAGATATAATTTAATTCTTAATTTAAATTTAATAATAGCATTTATCAATAGGTTATTAGAAAAAAATTTCCAGGAAATAATTTTAAGATATATTTAATATATAAGNTGTGTCTTCAACACAGTCTACAACACAGTTTGTAGTAATAGAGGCTGGAGAAATAGTAAGGGAGAAATCATGTGATAAGTGGGCTTCCAATAAGTGCAAGGGACTTGGTTTGAAAAACATTGTGCTTGTGTTTCTCATGGACTAGTTAGAAAGTTACAGAGAGAAATAATTAGAAAGTAAGAAGAATAACAAGAATTCTTTTCCAGAGGACCACATCAAGAGCCAGGCTGTATTTTAAAGCCAACATGTGTAGGGACTTGCTCATCCAGGTGTCTCCATAAGTATAATATTACATTTTTAGTAGTGAAAAGGGAAAACTAAATTAATCAAAAAAGTCTTTATCCATAAGATGCCCCAGTTAATACATTGCTTATTAAATGTAAGCAAGAATATTCTTAGTGGTGTATTCCCACCTCTGCCCTCAAACTGAGCCTAAGGTCTTTTTCCTTCAATAGTACATAGCCAATTAAAAATGAAATAAATTTAATAANAATATATTTTATGCTAATTATTTCTGAAAAGTATTTTATCAATAAGTTATTAGATAAAAACTTCCAAGGAAATTACTTAAAATATATTTACTATATAAGATGTGTCTTCAAGACAATACTTTCTTCACTGGGGACTATCTTGGTACCTTGAATTCTTTCCTGTACATAGATCTTACAAGTTCTATACTTCATAGGTAAAGAATTTATTATGTTATATCTCTCTTGAAGCTTTGTTTTAACATAGTTAACTGCAAGAGCCAATTCTTATGGACCTAATAAAGGATTCCAATCTTATGAGGAAAATCAGGATTAGAGGTTAAATTGTCCTGGAACATGAAGGCAGATGGCATCATAATTAAAAGCAAACCAAAGTAGAGACAAGAGAGAAAAAGCATTTACCATGCTCATCAGTCAAACAGTTCTATTTCCCATGCAGCTGTTCATCACATATCCACCAGTCTCAAGCAGGACATGGTTTACACTTGAGTAGACAAATTACTGACTTCTCATTGTGCAAGGATTTGGGTAAGTCAGATGAACTTTGTTCTCTAACGTGATCACTTCTCTCACTAAAATATAAACCTTGGGGATAGTTTCACTAGTCACTGAGAAGATAAGCAACAAGCAAAAAACCCAGGCAAAGTAGGTCACTTATAAAAAGAAAGGCAGCAAGAGACTATAAATATTTATGTAGGACACAATCTAGGTGTATCTTTGCCACCTGCAGTAAGCATTAACAGTGGCCTTGGCATGTTTTCATCAAATCAATAGAACTCTGGGAGAATGCTTTGCCTTTAAGTCAAACAAACTCTGCAAAACCATATGCCTTAGTTCCTTGTAGATGCTCACTACTATCTGAGCAGAAGGGTCAGAGAATGAAAAGATAGTTTGCTATTTGAACACAAGCATGTGTGTGTGCATACAGACACAAAACACATATGGCATCTTAGTGGACTGCCTAGTGACTTGATACTTGTGCCTAGTGACTCTTGATACTTGTGGGTACTAAAATGTTTTTTGCTTATTTTATTTGTGAAACAACAGCTTGACTTGTAATGATAACTACTATTATGCCCAAATTCCTGTTTTAACTTTGTTATACTTGGAGCCTAGTTTTAGATGGTCAGTTGAGGAAAAGAAAGATGCTAGTATGCTAGAAAAGGAAAATACTACTTTTATAGGGGATCAGGGAGGTAGTGAATGGCTAAATTATATGGGCTATTCACACACACACACACTCACACACACACACACACACACACACACAGAGGTGGGGCTTAGGGAGGCATTGAAATAATCTTGATAAAAAAACATGGGTGTTATGTGCCAGAATGGTAGCACCAGTGATAAATTGCATTTTGAAGACAAAGAAGATAATTTATGGATGACTAAATGATTGATGTATAAAGGACAAGAGTCTATAACGAGTCCCAAGCAATGGCTGGAATATGTGTAATGTACTTTCATCAGTGAGGTAAGGAGGTGATGTCAGTGTTTGAAACTTTCACATATAGAATTTTAATTGCTACTCAGCAGGGAAAACATCCTTTGGAGTACGTGAACATATATGGAGCATATAGAGGTCAGAGAATCCAGTCTCATGTGTTAAATTTAAGAACCAAAACACTATGATGGATATTATAAGTCCAGCTCTTCTATGCTGTGTAATTCTAGGTGATAGTAGTTTTGATTTGTCAGAGTACCATCCACACTGAATACTGTAAAAATTAGGAGCACTGAAATTATAAATGACAATAAACCAACATAAACTTGAACCATCTGATCTAGGCATTGTTGTAGATATGAAGGTAAGAGGTCTGTAGGGTGTGCACTGAGAAATTTGCTATTTCTATATTGAGACATTTGTGGAGGATTAGCAATGGAAATTACAGACAGAACCCCAAGGAAGAAGAGTGTCCTGGAAGACAAGACTTGATGACAAAAATAACAGCACAGTTAGTATACAAATTCTGCTGAGGTGTTAAATCTAATTCATCAGTAAGACAAGGCACAAGCACTTCTGACTTCATAAAACTGACAGATACAGATACTAATAGCTTAATGAAAGCCTAACCAGGGTCATTGCAGTGGAGGGTAAGATGATCAGATGTGGAAGTCCATACGTACTGCTCTTTACAGGAGTTTGCTACGATGGAGAATAAAGAAGTAATGAGTATAAAAGAAACTAGTGGGAAAAGTATGTTTGTTTAGAATTTAACTGTTTCTGTTTTTCATTTGCATGTGTTTCTGTGTATATGCATGTATATAGGGGTGTGTGTGTGTGTGTGTGTGTGTGTGTGTGTGGGTGGGGGTGCTGTTGTGCAAACATGTAGTTGGTGGGCATGTGGAAACCTGAAATTAACATCAGGAATCTTCCTCCATCTCTCTTTTGCCTTGTTCACTCTGTCAGGGTCTCTTAGTCATACTCAGTACTCACCAATACGGCTAGGCTTGCTTAGTGTGGGGTGTCTGGTCCTAAGAAATTCCTTTTCCCAAAATCCGGCATTTAGACAAGAGCCAACATCCCCTCAGGGATTTGAGAAAATTAGTCCCTACCTGCTAAGGGAAGCATTCTTATCATTGGCAAAAGGGACCTCTGGCCCTTCCATTAACATATACCTGTGGTGCCTATTAGCATATCAAGGTCATCCGTAGCTTCTAGGCTTTTTCAATCCCTGCTCACAAGTACCTGTTACATCCTTTAAAGCCTTCCTNCCCAGTACACAGGTTACCCCCTTCTGGTTTCTTTAAAAACCCTGGAATCCACCCGCCACCCCGAAGCCCCTGTTGCTTTTCTGTGCTTTCCCCAGAGACAGCCTTGGCAGTTTGGAATAAACTTACCATTTTACCTACAGAGTAGCTATTTTGGTTTCTTTACTGTGCCAATTTCATTCATGGGGAATCCCTTGTCTCTGTATTCTGAGGCTAAAGAGACAGATATATTACCATAAAATACCACTGGCATTTATGTTGGTTTTGGGAATCCAAATGCCCATCTTCATGCTTGCATGACAATCATCTTATCAGCTTCTATAGTTTCAGTTTTGGGGATGGAGCTCATTTTCATACTAATGGGAATGGTTAAATAGGAAGCAAGAAATTGAACACACAGCAGAAGAAAGCATTGCTGTAATGATAAAATATAATGTGAAAATGATAGAATGGTAGAAGTGTTTTTTTTTTCTTTTAATGGGAATAGATTTTTTTTTTTAATCCCACAATAAATCCTGATTAGGTTTCCCCCTCCCTCTACTCCTTTCAGTTTCTCCTCCCCTCTCTCCTCCCATATGTATATATGAGTTGGACAGGACAAAGAAACAGAAGGGAAAAAGTCCAAGAGAAGGCACAGATTCAGAGACCCACTTATTTGTACATTCAGGAATGCCACAAAACACTAAACTGGAAGAAATAAGTGCAGCGGACCTGGTGTGGACCCATGTAGGCCCTGTGCCTGAGGCTCAGTCTCTGTGAGGTCATGTGAGCTTTATTCATGTTTAGAGGGACTTGCTTTCTTCATCCACTCCATCTCTTACATTCATTCCACATTCTCTTCCTTGGGGGTCCTTTATCCCTTAGGGAAGGAACTCGAGGAAGACATCCCATTTAGAACTTATTGTTCCAAGGTCTCTCACTCTCTGCATAATGTCTGCCTGTGGGTCTCTGTATTTGTCCTCATCTGCTGCAGAAGGAAGCTTCTCTGATGATAGCTGAACTAGGAACTGATCTATGAGTATAACACAATGTCATTAGGAATCACTTTATTGCTGTGATTTTGTTCAGAACATTAGTCTTTTGTTTTAGCCTAGGACCCTGGCATATCTAGTCTCTGGTTCTTGGTCACTGAAGCAGTATTGTGTATGGGTTCCATTTCACAGAGTGAGTCAGAAGTCAATCAGATATTGTTTGGTAGCTCCCACAAGTTTTGTGCCACCATTGCTCTAGCATATCTTGCAGGCAGAACACCATTATAGATCAAAGGTTTTGTGGCTGGGTTGGTTTTTACATTTTTATTTTGGTAGCCTGAAGAGCACCTTTCTGTACCAAAGACACTAGGTGAAGGCCCTATGTAGGCAGCAGCTCATTTCTCTGTTGTGTAGGCATTGTCTTCAGCAAAGCGGCTTTCTTGCCAGTTTCAGGAGAACAACCTGTAGTCTTAACAACAGCCTGAGTGGTTTGGGAATTCCCATGGGACATGGAACTCAATAATTTGTAACCCAGTCCTGGTACGGGAAGCTTCATATGGTGACAAGAGACAGCCAGTTGGGAGTCTGTCTCCTACATTATATTTTATTTCATTTAGATCACCTTTATATATGTATATATTTTAGGAATCTTCTACTGTTTTAGGTTTCCATGCTATGCACCAAATAGCCCTTAATTTTAGATGTCCCTACAAGAACTTCATTCCTTATTCCCCTCTCTCCTCCTCCTCTCTACTTGATCCTCCTGTTCAGCCCCACTTCCATCCATAATTATCTATTCTATTTCCTTTTCCTAAAGAGATCTATCTGTATCCTGTGATCAATATTCTATACCTAACCTCTGTGGTTCTTTTCTAACCTCTGTATTTCTATGGATTGTAGCTTGATAATTATTAGCTTAATGGCAAATATCCATATATAAGTAAATACATATCATATGTGTCTTTCTGGGTCTGGGATACCACNCTCAGGATAATTTTTTTCTAGTTCCATCCATTTACCAGCATATTTTTTTAAACAGCTGAGTAATACTCCATTGTGTAAATGTATCACATTTTCTTTATCTACTCTTCTGTTGAGGTACATCTAGGTTGTTTGTAATTTCTGACTATTATGAATAGAACAACATTGAACATGGTTGAACAAGTATCTCTGTAGTAGGATGAAGCATCCTTTGGGTATATGCTTGAGTGGTAGAGATTGATATTGAAGTAGATCTATTGCCAGCTTTGTGAGGAATGGCTACACTGTTTTCCACAGTGGCTGTACAAATTTTTACTTCTACCAGTAATGAATGTGTATTCTCCTCACTCCACATTCTCACCAGTATGAGCGGTCACTTGTTTTGTTGATCTTAGTCATTCTGACAGGTGTAAAATAAAATCTCAAAGTCATTCTGATTTGCATTTCCCTAATGATAGATTTTTTGTTTCTCAGCCATTTGAGTTTCATCTAGTGAGAANTCTCTGTTTAGATCTGTACCCCATTTTCAAATTGTATTGTTTTCTTGATATTTAGGTTTTTGAGTTCTTTATACATTTTGGATATTAGCTCTCTATTGGATATGTAGTTGGTAAAATTATTTTTACATTCTGTAGGCTGCTGTTCTGTCTAAATAACTGTGTCCTTTGCTGTGCAGAGCTTCTCAGTTTCATGAGGTCCCGTTTATTTAATTGTTGATCTTATGCTTTCACTAATGGTGTTCTGNTCAGAAAGTCTTTCTGTTGTTGGTTATTTTTAACTTTTTGGCTGTTTTGGGGGGCCCACTACCCAACTCCCCAATAAATACACATCGAGGCTTATTCTTACTTATAAATGCCCAACCTTAGCTTGGCTTATTTCTAGCCAGCTTTTCTTAAATTAACCCATCTACCTATTATCTCTGGGCTTTTATTTTTCTTTATTTCTGTAGGCCTTTTTTCACTTCTTACTCCATGGCTTGCTGTGTAGCTGGGTGTCTGACCCCTGGAGTCTTCCTCCTTCTCTTGCTCTTTGATCTTTATTCTCCTCCTATTTATTCTTTCTGCCTGCCAGCCCTGCCTATCCTTTCTCCTGTCTTGCTATTGGCCATTCAGCTCTTTATTAGACCAATCAGGTGTCTTAGACAGGCAATGTATCACAGCTTCACAGAGGTAAACAAATAAAACATAAAAGAATGCAACACATCTTTGCAAAATTAAACAAATGTTCCACAGCATAAACAAATGTAACACACTTTAAAATAATATTCTACAACATCTTTCCTATGCCAATAAGTTCAACGCTAATCCCCACTTTTCTCCTGTCAGGTTTGTGTATCTGATTTTATGTTGAGATCTTTGATCCATTTGGAAATGAGTTTTGTGCAAGGTAATAAAAAAGGATCAATTTGCATTCTTCTACATACAGACATCTAATTGGACTAGCACCATTTGTTGAATATGCTTTCTTTTTTCTTTTGTATAATTTTGGCTTCTTTGTCAAAAAACAAGTGTCCATAGGTGGTCACTATCAGTGAGAGAGGATCAATATGCTAATTAAGCTGTAGTTTTCTTATGAACATGGTGCTCTTGTGTTTGAGGAACAGATGTTAAAAATTGAAAAGTCCTCTTGGTGGAATTTTCTTTTGATCTGTATGTAGTGTCTTTCCCTGTCTCTTCTCATTGGGTTGATTTGAAAACCTTTTTGTCAGATATTAAAATGGCTACATCAGCTTGCTTCTTAGATCCATTTGTTTGGAATATCTTTTTCCATTCTTTTACCATGATGTGATGTCTATCCTTGATGGTAAGGTGTATTTCTTGGATGCAGCAGAAGGATCCTGTTTTTGCATCTATTCTCTTAGCCTGGGTATTTTTATTGGGGAATTGATATAATTGATGTTGAGAGAGATCAATGAATAGTGTTTACTGATTCCTATTATTTTGCTGTTCTTTCTCTCTCTCTTTCTCTCTCTCTCTCTCTCTCTCTCTCTCTCTCTATGTGTGTGAGTCCCCTCTTTTGATTTGTGTGTCTGGGATTATTCATTTCTTGTGTTTTCATTGGTGTAGTTAACTTCTTTAGTTTGAGTTTTCTTTCTAGTGCCTTCTATATGGCTGGATTTGTAGATAGATATTGCTTCAGTTTGGCTTTATCATGGGACATCTTATTTTCTCCATCTATGGTGATTGAAAGTTTTGCTGGGTAAAGTATTCTGGACTGGCATCTGTGGTCTCTTAAAGTCTACAGCACATCTGCACAGGCCTTTCTGTCTTTTGGTGTCTCATTTGAGAAGTCAAGTGTATTTTTAATGGATCTGCTTTTATATGTTCTTTGGTATTTTTCACTTGTAGCTTTTAAAATTCTTTCTGTATCCTGTATGTGTAGTTATTTGATCATTAAGTGACAGGGGGAAGTTCTTTTCTGGTCCAATCCATTTGTTGTTCTATAAGTTTCTTGTACTCTGATTGGCATTTCTTTCTTTAGGTTAGGGAAATTTTCTGCTACAATTTTGTTGAAAATATTTTTCTGTGACTTTCACTTTTACTTCTTATCCTTCCTCTATTCCAGTTATTCATAGATTTGGTATCTTTATAGTGTCCCAAATTTTCTGGATGTTTTGTATCAGGAGCTTTTTAGATTTAATATTTTATTTGACTGATGAATGTATTATTTTTTTCTGTTGTGTCTTCAATGCCTGGGATTCTCTCTTCAATCTCTTGTGTTCTGTGGGTGAGGTTTGCCTCTGTGATTCCTGTTTGAGTACTTAAATNTTTTTATTTCCAGATTTCCCTCAGTTTGGGTTTTCTTTATTGTTTCTGTTTTCACTTTCAGTTCCTGAACTGTTTTATTAATTTCCTTCCATTGTTTGATTGTGTTTTCATAGATTTCTTTAAGAGATTTATTCATTTCCTCTTTAAGGACCTCTATCTTACTCATAAAGGCTGTTTTAAAGATTTTTTTCTTGTACTTCAGCTATGTCTGAATACTCAGGGCTGTTGTGGTAGGNTTGCTGGTCCCTAATAGACACATATTTGCCTGGTTGTTCTCGGTTCAGTTTTTACACTGACATCCAGGCATCTGATTTGGGAAGATTGTAATTCTAGATACTAATATCTGGTCTTCTCTCTGTTGGCTGGCTCTTTTGTTCCTTAGTTCCTTTAGTCTTCTCAGGGTTTTAATAGAGTGTTACAACTGTTTATTCCCTGGTAGGAAATTCTTTTGGGGTCCTGATAAGTGTGGCCACTGAGAGTTCCAGATAAGATGTGTTTCTGGGTATTGGGAACTGATATTTAGGAATGAGGATGAGCTGGGGGAAAGAGCTTCCATATGAGGGAGAAAATTGGATGATCCACCAAGATCTTCTTTGTCTTCTGGGAATGGTGACAGAGAGTGAGGAAAGGCCATAACAGAAGGCCTGTTACAGTGCTGGGGATGAAATTGGGGTATTGGACTTGGAGTCATGGAGGGAGGAGCGAAGATCTGTAGTTAACCTATGTGCTTCCCTGGTCAGAGTAGATTGTGGATTCCCAGGGTTGCCAGTTGGAATTAGGGGCTGGGACGAAGTATTTGCTTGGGGGAAGGAAGTAGGGCAGGGAAAATGTGTAATCCACTGGACATGGATGCAGGGGGATAAGGAAGGCAGTTTCAGGTGTTCGGCTGCAGAGCTGGGGATGAGACTGGAAGACTAGATTTGGAGCAGCAGAGGGAAAGGTGAACATCTGCAGTTAGCCTACTTGCTTGCTCCCTAGCTAGAGTGGACCGTGGGTTTTTCAGGGAGTTCCTACTAGAGTTGAGGGCTGGGATAAAGTAATGAGCAGAGGAAGGGAGATTAGAGGGGAAGATCTGTGGACTCCACTGGAGATGCGGGGGGAAGGGAGACTGCAGCAGATATTCTAATGTACAGTTTGGGATGAGACTAGGGATTGCTTGGATCTGGAGGAATTGAAGGAGAAGTGCAGATTTATTGTGTACCTACCTGCTTCCCTTACAGGAGTGGCCAGTGTGTTCCCAGGAAATGCCTGCTAGACCAGAAGTNCAGATCATTATTTGTCATTAGTGTGCAATTAGAGAATTGGGGCATTAGTGCATAGCAAAAGGAGAAACTGCTCATTCAAAACAGGTGGATGAGCAGATGTGGGTCTTGTGATAGTTGTCTTGTCACTACTTTTTAAGTAATACAGAAAACATGATTATTATATAAGAATGGGGCTAGAGGAAGAGCTATAGTGATATTTTTGAGCAAGGAAAGATATCCAATAGTTATTCTTGTAGAGTGAAAGATGATGGACTTCTTTTTTTAAAAATCCATAAAACATACTCATTTATTTACATGATTGAAAGCAAAAACTGAGTCATTTACAACACAAAAATTTCATTCATACATTTCCGAACAATACTTAGATGTGTTTAAATCTGCTAAATAAAATGTAGCAAAAGTCCTTCGTTAATGAAATCTCTTTTTTTGAAGAAACTTATAGAACCCTACCTTCCAGCATAGAGGTCAGATACTTCATGACATAGTTAATCAGTTTCACTGCAGCTAAGCTGATGTGTTTTCTGATGTACACAAGGCCTGTAGGCCCTATGATCAGAACTGGACATTCTTGGATTGTATATGTTCTGATCAACCATAACAAGCAATGGATTTATCCCACTGTTTTATGGATGCTGTTGGAAAGCTGTGTAAATAGTGGCATATATTTAATTTTGATGAGAAAGTATCATTCAAAGATACTTGAAATACACTCTGTGAGATAATATATAACTTTTATTATATTTTATATTTTTATATTTTATTATTATTATATTTATATATTTTAACTTATTTGATAACACTCATAGAAAGTTACACACTAAGAAGTGAAGTNAATAAAACTTGTCTTGTGATGTCTCACATTCCTTGATTCATACTCTCAAGGCTCCATTAGCTTTATTCTGCTTATGGAGATAAGATTATACGGAGGAAAGGGCTATTTAGGTTTTCACTCTGGCTCTCTGAAATACAATCTTTCTCACTGTCTATGATGGCTATTCTTGTTTGTCAACTTGACCATATCTGGAATTAACTAAAACCCAAGTGATTAGGTACACACGTGGGGGATTTTTCTTAGTGAAATGATCTGAAACAGGAAGACCCACCATAAATCTGGATCTTTTGAGGCGGGAATATCTGCCTGAACTCTGGGCCACACCTTCTGTTGGCAGCCTAGGTAAAGGACACAGAAGAAGGAAGGTTTTTCTTTTTGCCCGCTTGCCCTCACTGGCAAGTCCATTCCTTCACTGGCTCTAGCCTACTTCTTCTGGATGCAAGCATATACTGAAGACCATCTGAGACATCCAGCCTTGTGGACTGAANAACTACTGTATTCTTGAACTTTCCATTGATAGATAGCCATTGTTGGACAGCTGGACCACAGCCTGTAAGCCACTCTAATAAATCCCATATGAATATGTGTATTCACACCCCCACATGTATAATATTCATTTTATCAGTTCTGTTGTTCTAGAGAAACCTGACTAATACACTAAGTTCACTCTATCTATATCTAGAACTCTACGATGCAATTGATATGGGATAGCTTTATTTTTGCTTAAGCAACCTAAGATAATTTTTATTTTAGCTTTTAAATATTATTCAGAGTTGGCTTCCTGAACATTCACAAACAATCTTTTTAACTTGCTGGAGTATTTTGAGATAAACATTCTGTGAAGCATCGAAAAAGATATACCAGTTTCACATTGGAACCATAGGCATAAGATAAAAAAAAATATTTTTCAACTATGAATATGGCCCAGTTCTCTGGGGCAATAGAACATCTGTATTGGTACCAAATTCCAAAGGATTGGACTGAAAGAGTTTGTTCTGTTCTGCTCCTGAAAATGTAGAAGAAATAAAACTCTGCCAAGAAAGTGCAGCCATGCCCTTTAACTTGTTCTTACACCAGAGCTGAGAGATGTAACATAAAATCAAAAGAGCAATGAGAAAGGGCGTTCATAACCTACTCATCCGCAAAGCCTCAGATCCTTGATGTTGAGAGTCTGGAAAAAAAAAAGACAGCAAAAATGTCAAAGACTAAATACTGTGGTGTCCTCTCCAAGTTTCTTCAGTCCGTTGAAATATGTGCAACTGTGTTTCCTTTGTTTCTGTTCCTTCAGGAGTGGAATTCTGGAATCTCTCCTTAGAGTAATCCAGCTGCTTGTTTTTGTTTGTTTGTCTTATTTTATTTTTCATCAAAATAGAAATAAAGTAAATATCTATCATAAAATATGAGTATGAGACAAAAATATTGGATAACATCATGAAATTCATGATATTCAAGAGGTTAAAGAATTTGATTTCAAGTGTAAGGAGTAATTCAAGTATACATTTCATATTTTGGAAGGAATTACCTTTGGGCAAACATTAAGAAATAATCTAAATTAAAACAAGTTCTCATTAATTCTAGGTGGAGGCAGAGAGAATATAGAGGTACTGCTTTCAGCATGAGGAAATGACAGGCTAATCCTAATGAAGTCAACTTGGTCAAAAGTAGCATGGGGGTGGTGATGGATAATCAGTAGAAATCAAGCTTCACAGAACATCTACCATTGCTGTTGTGAGTCTAGTAGTTGCTACTGCTGACAGATATTTACCACTCATGAATAATTAGTATTGAGATTATTTAAACAAAAGAGGATATTATAAGTTTTGTGGTGGTTAGCTATAATTGTTCATAGCACACAACCCAGAACCTCATGGGAAAAGAGTCTCATTGAGGAACTCTTCAAATTGGTTTGGCTTGCAGTCATGTGTGTGGGGAATTTTAATTGTAATCAAGTTAATTAACGTGGTAAGGTGCAGGCCACTGCACCATTACCTAGGCAGAGGGTTCTGAACTGAGTAACCATGAGGAAATGTAGCTGAGTGTAAGCAAGCAGGTGAACNTTCTTTTCCCTTTGCACTAGACTACAGATGTGAGGTGAGCAGCTGTTTGAAGTTTCTCCCTTGACTTCTCCACAATGATGGAGTATAACCTGGAATTGTACGCTGAAATTATTTATCACAGTAACAGAATGAAATGAGAATAAACTTCATGGGGAGGGAGACTAACCCTTATTCAACTTTATACTAAAGCAACTTAACACAATATCTGTGCACTGTGGGCACTCAATGAGCATTCTTAAGATAAGCTAAACTATCATCCAGGATAAAATAGGGCTTGATTCATGCTGACAAAGGGCTTTCCCCAGTTATTTAGTGAAAAATAAAAGAATGTGCACTTAGAAAATTAATTCATGCTTTTCTTCGCTGTGACATATAATTTAAGCATAGTATCTTTTATGGATAAGTTAGCAGTCTTGGAAACTGAATACTATATTTTACTTTATAAAATGACTTTGTAATAAGAGCCTTTCACATTCATTACATTCCTTATTTCAGAATGTATTAGTGTATATTTCCTGAACAGCCTGTGGATGACTTTAATCTACAGATGGTAACAGAACAGACTACTTGCTGACCGCCTCATAGAAACAGATTTACTTTGACATCATCAAGCACTTTCCTGCAACAAGAAATTGGACATCTTCTGATGATCTTCTCTAACTTCAGGAAGACTGTGTAGAACTAGGATCTGACTAATTCCTTACTACCTTTGTTCTTCCCCTTAAACATAAGAGACCCAGAGATGCCTGGTGATAGATGGCCTATGGCCTACTGCTCTCCATTGGCCAAGCTCCCCTTTCAGGGACAAGTGGTTCTTGAGAATAGATGAACCCATTCTCTCACTGAAAAATGTTGACAGAGATGTGCCACTCCTGCTCTACATAGCTTTTGTACATTCTGTTAATGTTAAGTTTTGAATATGCTGTCATGCTTTCCACCTAATGAATACCCACAAGCAGTCAGTAAGTCTTTGGTTTTTTTTTTTTTAGCCTGAACATGCAAAAAGCTTTTTTACAGTAGTGATATTTATTCCCTCACTTGAAAGTCTTCATGAGCACTTGCGGTGGAGTGGGAAGTGGGGTCTTGCCTTTGTTTCTGAAGGAGGTGAACCTTGGAAGAAGTTCTGGCTGATGTCTGGCTTTTCACTAATTGTGTTGTGGTTATAAACTCCCAAGATGCAGAAAAATGAATGTAAAGGAAAATATATGAGCAAATTAAACTCTCTTATGAGGTACTTACTATGGAATGGTGTCTACTATTGTATAGTTTATAGATATTACAATATAAAATAAAATTTGAATATACTTTTAAACTATACAGCTGAAAGCCAAGTCAGTAGCTGAGAGGGAGATAGTAACACATCAGATTGGAGGCTCAGTAGAAGAGGAGCATCTGTCTGTGAACAAAATGATTTTTATAAACCATATGAAAAAAATACATTCTGTTAACCCATTAAACAATTTGCTTTGGCCTTCAAATTCCAAGAAGAACAATCATCACCCATGACATCCCAGAAACAAACAAACAAACAAACAAAAAAATGGTATAAACAACATCAGGAAGTTCTTGAAGTCAGAACGAAAGTAATGAATTGCATTGCCCTGGCAAGTGTCAGCATCCTAAACTACAGTGATTGGATGAAGATATGGGGATACATTTAGGTGGAAGTTATTCAGTATTTTCATGATACTTCTAATAATCACCCCCTATAGATAGATAAGTTATGCTTAACAGAATCTTTGTTACTGAATACAAGGGAGAGAAAAGAACCAAATTTATTCTCTAGGATTAAATGAATAAGAAATTAGACAGAACACAACAAATAACTTTTGTAGATCAAACAACAGGCAGGTCAATAACCCTTGAGAGAAAGGGAACAAAGTGAGAGTCATAATTACCAAACATAGTGCCTGGAGAGAGTTTCCAGTCTATGAGCATTTCCCCTGAGAGAAAACTTCAGTGACAACATAGGCACACTATTGCTGAAAATGCACAGAAAAGATCAAATTAAAATCTACAGAGCCCACATTAGCAAAAGGTGAATAATGAACACTGGTTATGCAAGAGTTAATAAAAGACAGTCATAAAAAACAGGTGGGACCATCTGTGTAGTTCATACAAGGTTAAAGGTAGGTCAAGCCACCATCTGTTGGAGTGAGAAAACTGCATTGCACAGAACACCAAACAGCATGGCTAATAGGTCCAGCTTGGTAGTGGAAAAAAACTATGTTTGGAATAAAGGCCACTGTGGGTTAGGCTAAGAAGTCTAGAAGCAAATTAATCTTTTAAGTTTTCACTCAAGTATGTTTTATTGCATTACATCTTTTTATTGAAAATATATTTTCCCCCGTAGAATATTGTTTCCCCTTTGGCAACTCCTCCCAGATCCTTCCCACTTTTCTACTCACCCAAATGCACACTTTTTCTTTTTCTTTCTCATTGGAATATAACTAAATTAATTATTATTATTATAATTATAATAATAATGATGATGATAAAGATAAAATAAAAACAATCCATAATAAGACAAAACAAAACAAAGCAAAACAAACATACAAACAAAAAAGAGAGCCAAGGAAAAGCACAAGAAATGCATACAGACACTGAAACACATGCATTCGCATACACAGGAAACCCATAAAAACAAAACCAGAAACCATAGTATATAAGAAAAAGGTCTGCAAGTTAAAAACAAAACAAAACAAACAGAGAAATAAAAACCACTGCCACCACCACCACCAACAAAAACAGTTAACCAACCAACCAANCAAACAAACAAGGAATTGTGAAGCAATAAAACTTTCAAAAATACCACTGAGTTTGATTTGTGTTGGCCATCTACTGCTGGATCTGGGGCCTGCCTTTAAACATAGTTTGTATACCAAGTGAAACTCATTTGAGAAAACTAATTTTCCCTTTGCAACGGTAGTTAATTGGAGATAGCTTCTGGATTGGTGATGAAGATTCATGTTTACTTCCCCTCTCAGGCGTGGAACCGCCATCTGGTTGAGACCTGTTCAAGCCCTGTGCATGTGTCACAGTCTCTGTGGTTTCATATGTACATCATTCCTGTTATGTCTAGAGTGCCTTGTTTCACGTGATGCCCTCCATCCCCACTGGCTCTTGCCATCTTTCCACCTCCTCTTCTACAGAGCTCCCTGAGCCCAGAGGGGAGCGATTTGATGGAGATATCCCGTGTTGCACTGAGTGTGCCAAGGTCTCTCACTCTCTGCATATTGTATGGTTATGGGTCTCTGAATTTGTTTCTATCATTGCAGGAGGAAGATTCTCTGATGATGGCTGAGAAAGATATCAATCTTGAATATAGCAGAATCTTGTTAGGAGTCATTTTTTTGGTACTTGCCTTTAGTAGAACATTAGTATTTGGTTTTACCCTAGATCCATGGCTGATCTAGTCTTAGGTTCTTGGCCATCCAAAGCAGTGTCTGGTATGGGTTCCATTTCATGAAGTGGCCTTAATTCCAATCTGATAGTGGTTGGTTACCACCACAATTTTTGGGCCACTGATGCACCAGCATATCTTGCAGGTATGTCTCCATTGTATGTTGCAGCATTTGTATCTGGGGTGGTGTTTACCTTTCTCCTCTGGTATTGTGAAGAGTACCTGCTTTTACCATGAACACTAGTCAGTACGGGTGAAGGCTCTAGGTAGGTAACAGCTCCATGTTCTGTGTTACATAGGTGTTATCTTTAGCAATAGGGCCTTACCATCAGTCTCTGGAAAGCAACCAACAGTCTTGGCAATAACCTGTGTGTTTTAGAGTTTCTGTGGAGACGCATTTAAATGTAACCCATTCCAAGCACTGAAGGTTTCATTTGAGAGTTAGAGATGTCTAACTGGGGCTTTGTCTCCCNCCTTATTTGGTAATTCCAATTTAGATTTCTTACATATATGTATATATTTTAATGGGCTTCAACTGTAATAGGTTTCTCTGTATCCATCAGATGGACCTTCATTTTAGCTATCACTTGTATTCCCTCCCTTGCCCTGCACTACCTTCTCCCTCCCCGATTTGATCTCACATTCCCCACCTCTCCTCAGTCCATCTCAATCCATAATTATCTATTCTATTTCCCCTTCCTAAAGGGTTCCTCCCCTCTCTCCTAGTCCCTTACTCTATGCCTAACCTCTGTGGTTATACTGATTATAGGCTGCTTATCAAGGACTTAAGGGATAACATATTTATGTAAGCAAATACATACCATATTTGTCTTTTGTGGTCTGTATTACCTCACTCAGGATGTTTTTGTTCCCTTGCTCCATCCATTTATTTTTGAATTTCATTTTTTTAAACAACTGAATAATATTCCACTGTGTAAAAGTACTGCATTTCTTTATCCATTCATCCATTGATGGATACTTAGGTTGTTTTCAATTTCTGGCTATTATGAATTGAGCAGCAATGAATGTGATTCAGCAAGTATCTCTGTGGTAGGATGAAGTATCCTTTAGGTATGTGCCCCAAGAGTGGTATAGCTGGATTTTGAAGTAGATTTATTTCCAGTTCCGTGAGAAACCTCATATTGATTTCCATAGTGACTATACAACTTTGTACCCCCATTACCAATGGATGAGTGTTCCTCTTACTCCATATCCTTTCCAGCATGAGCTGTCATTTGTTTTATTGACCTTGACAATTCCATCTGGTATGAAAGAAATCTCAAAGCAGTTTTGATTTACGTTTCCTTGTTGACTACGGATGTTGAACATTTAAGTGTTTCTCAGACATTTGTGTTTCTCCTCTCTTGAAAACTCTCTGTTTAGATCTGTACCCAGTTTTTGATTGGGTTATTTGTTTCCTTGGTGTCCAGTTTTTTGAATTCTTTATTTTATTTATAACCTTTTATTATATATGTAGTTGGTAAAAATGTTTTCCCAACGGGCAGTGGTGGCACACGCCTTTAATCCCAGCACTCGGGAGGCAGAGCCAGGCAGATCCCTGTGAGTTTGAGGCCAGTCTGGTCTACAGCATGAGATCCAGGACAGGCACCAAAACTACACAGAGAAACCCTGTCTTGAAAAACCGAAAAAAAAATGTTTTCCCATTCTGTAGGCTACCACTTGTCTGAATGACAGTGTCATGCAGAAGCTTCTTGGTTTCCTGAGTNACATTTATTAATTGTTCTTCATACCTGTGCTAATGGTGACTTTTTACTAAATCACATTATTCTCTGAACCAACAAATCAAATTTAAGAATCTAGACATTTTGACATTCCTAGTCCCCTATATTCAGTCTAGCTTTGGTTTTCTTTTTCATATATTTTAAATGTTTATTTATTTTAAAAAATAATTTTTTTTATTTTACATACCAATCTCAGTACCCCCTCCCTCCCCTTCTCCTGCCCTCCCCTACCTCCCCTAATCCCACCTCCCTATGTACTCGTCAGAGAGAGTAAGGTTTCCCTTGTGGAGTCAACAAAGTCTGCCATACTAAGTTGAGGCAGGACCAAGCCCTCCCGCCTCCCCGCTTTGTCAAGGCTGAGCAAGGTGTCCCACCCTAGGGAATGTGTTCCAAAAAGCCATTTCATGCACCCAAGATAAGTCCCAAGCTAATGGGAGCTCATGGACTCTGGTCTGTCAGCTGGAGAACATGCATGGGACTGGACTAGGCCCTCTGAATGTGGGTGATAGTTGTGTGGCTAGATCTGTTTGGGGGAACCCTTGGCAGTGGGACCAGGACTTATCCTGGGTGCATGAAATGTCTTTTTAGCCTTCATTTTCATTAGGAATTCATATTAACTAAATGTGTTAGTTGTTGAGGATATTTGAATTTATAATGAAGCTCACAAAAGTTNCTCTCTAACTTAATTGATCTCTATGACTAATCTGAATGACTTTAAAAGAATGAATAAAAATAGTTCAACATTAAAATTGATCAAATTCATTCTCTGACATCCAGTAAGGCATTGCCAGACAGGTGAAAAGAGAAAAGCAATTAAGTGAGGACATCGAGATGAGGTAGAGGTAATAGAACTAATTAACAGTGATATTAAAGCAATTCCATATTTATTTCAGATATTCAGGAAGCTGGGTTAAGAGCAGTTATTCCAGTCATCAAATAGGTCAAGTTTACATGGAATGTGAAGTGCAGAGCAGAAGCTGGCAGAGGGTGATTTTTACAGGGATGTGAACAATGCAGAGCAGAAGCTGGCAGAGGGTGATTTTTACAGGAGTGTGAA
>LZPO01066944.1:13368-28336 GCA_001675575.1 Neotoma lepida
CGAAGAGGAAGAATACGTCTCAACTTAAACAAGACCATGTTACCGTGATTCTAAACCAGAAAAGAACATTTCAAGAGAACAGGACTGTACATGAATAACTCTCCTAAATATAAAATCCTTAGTGAAATATTAGCAAATCAAACACCACAATGTTTCAGACAGACAATACACCACAATCAAGTGGAGCAGATGTGAAAATGGTACACTGACTAGCACAGGAAAGCATACCAACACAATGAATCATTTTAACAGAATAAGGGATGAAAATGAGACAAAATGACACGACGTTGTTCCCTAAGAAGATATGTGTTATGTGGGATGGATAGCATGCTTGTGGTTTGTAAAGCTAAGTCTATCTGATTGCCAAGTAGTTATAGTAACAGTAATAAAAGAAAACAATATGAGATTGACCCATTTTAAATACTCATAGACCTAACTGTAAATGAAGAGAAGACAGCTGACAGGTCTCCTCTAAGACGTGGAGCTCACAGAAGCAGTAGCAGCAGCTCCCGCAGGGCTCCTGTGAACTTTCACTTTGCTCAACCAGACACCAGTTGCAGAATTCCACTGGTCAGTCTTGTTATCACCCCTGCAATTACTCCTGCCCTTTCACAGCTCCCATGCCAGGGACAATCTACTTATCATTGCTGATATCCTGCCAGGAACAAAATGTTCTGTGTCACTCCCTCCCTACCACTAATTTCACCTCCCTCACAGAAACTCTAGTAATACTGAAAATTCCTCCCTATCCGCTTCTGAAAAATCATAATTCTCTTACATCCCTGTGAACATAAACATATACATATTTGATTTTGAATTAAACTGAAATAAACATCTTACCATTGAAATGCAACCTAAAGGGACATAGCCAACTTCTCTGTTCCCCATTTTCTTCNTTGACAAATTTGGTTACACTGCCAGAATATAGACACTAATTAAATATGATACTGTTGGGACTATGTATATTTCAACCATTGGCAATGAGTGTCCAGTCAAACATCCCCAAGCTATATCCTCACCCTTAAAAGCAGAACATTTTGATTATAGAAAACATCATTCAAAGATCACGCTTTCACCTGACTTGGGTTAAAATGCAGCACATATTTCAGATGATATTACAAATGAAGATGAGTTATTGCAAACAATCTGATATGTTTTCAAAATAAAACATTGCCAACACGACAGTCTATCTCAGAGTATTCATTCATCTATTAGAACTCAATCCTAGTTTACCTAACACGAGGCTCACATTGTTTAAAATTCTATTTCATGTCTAGAATTGTCTGTTTTTTCCAGTCACTCACCTTGTGGCCCTCAATTTTGACTGTTTGCTACAGTCTCAGCAGCTCTGAGACCACATATGTCTTGTCTCATCACATCAAAAGCCTGTGTCTTAGGGCTGACAGCAGGCAAAAGGTCAGTCAGTAAGTTCTAACTAACGTAAAGCAACGGAGGATATGATGGTGTGAGGGTACACAGTTACCATCTCTCAAGCTACATACAATGCTAAAATAAAAAAAGAGCTAAGCCAAGGGTTCTCAACCTGTCGGTCACGACCCCTTTGCAAGTCAGATGACCCTTCCACAGGGGTCACGTATCAGATCCTGCGTATCAGATATTTACATTATGATTCATAACAGTAACAAAATCACAGTTATGGAGTAGCAATGCAATGATTTTATGGTTTGGGTCACCACAACATGAGGAACTATACTAAAGGGTGGAAGTGTTAGGAAGGTTGAGAACCACTGATCTAAGCTTTTTAAAGAGCTCTTGGAATTGGGGTAGAATCTGGGGTCTTACACATATTCAACACATGGTCTACCACTGAGCACTCCAGCTCTTAGATTTGAATCACAGCTGCATTTAACAGGGAAGCCACGAAGAGGAAATCAGACAGACCTTATGAAAGAAAAATCAGAGCTGATAAGTGAAAAGAGCCTTTGAACAAATAACAATGGGAAAACAAGTACTGTTACCTACTTTCTGTTTTATTTTTAACTGTGTTTAATTGATGTACACATCAGATTCCTCAGTGGAAGAGAATTTAAGGCTAAAGAACATGAGGGAAGTAGTTATAGTAATTTTTATAATAATTTCCAGTTATTATAAAGATAGGAGACAACTTGCCCTTTGGATATTGGTAGGTACCACACATCTTCAAACCTCTCTAATAAACACTACATCTTAAGATCCTGACTCTGGAAAACCCTAGAAAGCCCTGTCTTTTGAGCCTTTCAGTGACTTCTGACAGCCAAGCTTCTACACCTTTCAATTGCTTAATCTTGCTTCTGTATGCCGGCATGCATAAATATGTAGACATGTATACGTGCAAATGCATGCATGCACACACACACACACACACACACACACACATATATACATACCAGCATTCATGTGTGTATGTATATGTGTTTCAGCATGCATGCATACATGCTTATGGGAATCACATGTCAAAACTAAAATGTATTTGTGTGACATTCCTATGCAATCCCTTCCATATACTAATTTGCAGCTTTACTGGCCTAGCTAGGTTGTTGGATATGCTTCCAAGCCCATATCAGAGAGGAATTACAATGTTTACTGAAAGTCAGAAGCAGAGAGGGCTAAACCTGGTAGTACTAAAAGATAACTCTGCTGATAAGAGCCCTGAACTGGTCTCAAACAGAGATTAGACTGAAGTTTTAAAATTCTTCAGAAACCAGCACTGTTCCTGAGAAATCTGAAAACCTCTCATTCNATTTCATGTATCTTGACTATCCAGACCTTTCCAACTATGGGAAACAAAGTGGCAGAAGCTTGGTTGGTTTATGACAGTTGATAGACACAGTGCTTTTCAAAACTATCTAAGACTAGAAACTCATGGGTTTCCATGTTGGGAAGGTCCTCAATCGACCCCCAAGAGGATAATGGTCAGGGAAATTTTTCTTAATGGTGGTTGATAAGAAAAATCAATTAAATACATATATTTTTTCCCTTTCATGTGCTCAACAGCATCTAGAGAAGAAAGCAAATGCTGAGGAGCAATTTGTTGGGCTTTCTGTTCCCTAAGAATAATGTTCACAGCTACCAAGCACACTGACTATGTCACTGAGGGGATGGAGGGTTGGCTCAAATGAAGTACTGCTCTAAGCTCTTTCGATGAACCACTAGTTCTGCGTGAAGTACTTGCTAACTTCATCGTCTCGTCTCAGATTAATTAAGTGAGGCACAAATGGGTATGATTTTCCTAAAGTCACACAACCAGCACATGATGCATGGNTGCAGCCAATTAACCTGTAAGGCACAGGCTGGAGGGACATATACTTTGTAGTCTTTCCGTCTATTTTATTAGCAGAGAAGGCCATGGAAATTGGATGTCTTTCCCCCGTTGCTATCTAGGCTTTCTTTTCTTCACTCTGCTTTTGTTCCCCCTGCCAATATAAGCAAAGATATTCTCTTGTGATGATGCTCACACTCCTAGCACATGCCCTTCATCTTTATTTTGAATTCAGAGATGGATTTTCATTATGTACCAAGGCTGGTCTTGAATTCCATGGCTCCAATGACCCTCCTGCCTCATCCTGTCAAGTAGCTAGGGCTAGGGGAATGCACGCCATTGCCCATTTTGTAAGGTCATTTTTTCTTTCAGCAATTCTGAGCTCAATATTTGTTAAGCTTTTATCAATCCTCACTGGCAAATCCTAAAGCATGATGTTCAACAAATCAGGTCCACGTATGCATGTAAAATGTTCTCCCTGGAAATACCTTAGGTTTTAGCAGGTCCAGCAAATCTAAGTAGGAACAAATACATAGCAACTACACTCAACATGGAANCATTACAGGGAATTTCTCTCGAGACATGGGAACTGTAAACCTTAGATCCAGNCAGGATTCTGAGCTGAGAGTTATGTTATCCCTTAGTATTACAACCAGGACTGTTTACATGTGTTTTACTCATTGAGAGAATCTATTTTCTAATGGATAGGACTTCATATTAGTTTTTAGAAATGAATTATAGTGCTCCCATAAATAACAGGCTTTTTATTTCCTGACAGAGTACATTGCATGAGCTTGTCTCAGTCTTCCTAAGTCTGTGACTACTGGTGTGCACTACCATGCCCAACGTACATATTATTGTGAAGTGTGTCGTTGTAATATAACTTCTTAGAGTCCTCCACATATATTATTATTATTTGCTAAGGAAACCTACATCAGTTCCTAATACAAGATAAACGACACATAAATATTTGGACAAGCAGATGGTCAGAAGGACAAATGAACAAACAAAGTCTGATCTAAGTTTTTAAAAGTTTTTGCTGTATTTCCATTTAGACACTGTGTGCTTGAAGCTGAAAATCATTAGAAAATATCTGGGGAACAGTATTACCTAACCTCCAAGTCATCTCTTCACGGTAGTTTTCAAGCAGCCACAGATGAGGTGTATTTGGAGGAGATAATGCACACATCTGTGGCTCACATATCATAATCATTCATTTAAAAATGCTATAATAATCTACTTATATACAAATAAGATAGGATACATATACAATTTAATTAAGNTGTAGGATGAGCCATTACAGTGTTGAGGTAAAACTCCTCACATTGTATGTAAAACCACATGTTCAGTGGCCTGTCACTGTTCTTCTGAAGGGAGTGTGAACACAGCCTTTGTTTGATTCAACATGGCATCTACAGTCCCTCCCCTCATAAACTGAATGCAGATTGGCTTTGGTTAATGTTGGAGGGCGATCAGACCTGGTATGCTCCTGTTGTTTCCCAGCTGCAGTGAGATGAACAGGTCTCCTCCAGCACATGCTCCACGGAGCTCTAGGCTGCAACAGGTTCAAAACTACAACCACGTAAGCATGGACTAAAACATTGAGAAAAAATAAAGATTTCCTCTATTTAAGTGGGTCATCTTGGGTAGTCTGTCACAGTGTCAAAAAGCTGAGTCTCAGGTCTGCCTTCCACAGGAAAATTCCAATGAAAGTAAGCAAACAGTGTAAAGAGCNTCAGCTAACGCTCATACCTAGGGTTCACAGCCAAGAGGCAAAAGCCAACTCCACCATGTAGGAGTGTGTCCCTTCCTTATCAGGTGTCCTATGAGACATCCCATAATAAACTACAGAGGAGTCTTATGTGGGAGTGACATTAGCTTTCATTTAAGGAATGTTCTGGGGAACTTACAGTGCTTCATTAATGAATTTTACTTTATAGCATAATTTAAAATTTTTTACTTTATTGCGAAATAAATGAAGCTTCTAGATTCTATAGACAACTTGCCTTGAAAGAAGAGGAGAGTCTCAAATCAACTCATTCAATGATTGAAATGATTTTGTAAGAGGAGAGTCTCAAATCAACTCATTCAATAATTGAAATGATTTTGTAAAATGAAGGTTTTTAGACTTATAAGCTGCCTTTTACTTACATATATTTTAATCCATACAATCAGAAGAATCCTTCTTAATACCTATGGTCACCAAAGAAACAAAGCCCACGGTGCCCAATGCTCTAGTTGATATCATCCAGGAATCCTCACAGTTTGCAACTGGGCATCAATCTTATCAATCAAATTCCTGCTTGGAACTGCTTGGAAATTTTTTTTTTTGTATTCTTAACCCAAAGTTTTTAAAATATACTGAGATTTGGAATGTTTTTCTCAACTTCCAACCTCCCACTTCCCCATATAGACTTTTGGCTGCATTTCTCTTCAAAGGAATAGGATTTTCTAGATACTTGTTTCATAGTTACAACAGCCTTATGGGTCAAGTGTGAGTAGGCATGAAAATTATAATTCACAAACACAAATTCTATTTTATACTATTTTATCAGTGACTATGATTGTTAATCTTGATGGTCCATTTACTGGGGTCTGGAATCACCACGGAAATAAGCCTCTGGGCATATTACTGTGGGTATTTCTAAATCAGGGTAACTGAGGAAGACCACCCTAAACTTAGGAGGCACTGTGTCTTGTACTGGGGTCCTGGATGGAATAAAAGTGAGAAAGGAGTCAGGCCACAGCATCCACCCTCTTTGCTTCCCGGCTGTTGATGCCGTGTAGCCAGCTGCTACACATTTCATGCCACCATGACGTGCCCATCCTGATGGACTGTCCTCTGGAAGTGTGAGCCAAACAGACCCTCCTTTCTTCAAGTTGCTCTTTCAGGTATTTTGTTTCAGCAACGAGGAAAGAAATTATACAGTTATATTGTTGGTCTCCAATATTCAAGATTAAAAAAATCATAATCTATTTAGCGAATGAACACACTGTCAACACCCATGACACTGACTATTTCCCCCCAGTGTCTGGTTCATCAGGAGATGAAGTCAAGGACAGGGCTCAGTAACACCCAGGGCAAGGACTTCGGTGAGAAGTAGACAGTGCTTCTGGGTTTGGTAACAAGAAATGAGCTCAAAGGTAACACATAAGAGGAAAACGCGCACGTTTGGTTTGAGGAAAACACAAGGTAGCTGGAGCCAAAGAAGGCCTGACCTTCTGCTACAGGAGCTTTCCACACCAAAGAGGAAGAGCAGAAGAGGGCAGAGCTATGGAGTCCCACGAGAATTTCAAAAAACAACAAGAAGCTAACTGGAGAAACACTAGCTATACCTCCAGTGAGCAACTCTACTGAATTCAAACTGACTCTTGATTTAGAATAAGTGAGTTTTCTTTTCTAATAAAATCGTGATGGCATCTTTTCAGATTTAAAAATGTGTCAGCATCAGCTATAGGAACTGAGGCCAACTGGGAATCTGTATCCCAGTCAGTTTTCCTAGTTACTGGGAAAATGTGTCCATGGTCAGCTAATCGGTCCGTTTCAGAATTTTAAGGCTGTAGTGAAATTGGAGGATTATTATGAAAACTTTTTCAACAACCCGAATTAAAAGCATTGAAATGTTCCCTTCTGTTCTACGTCAGTCTCCACCAAGTCAGGAAGAACTTCTTAGTAACTTGGTACAGAGTCCCCAGGACAGGGAAATGATTAACCCAGCTCAGCAGCCTGGGGATCAATGAGCCTGCTCTTGGCATTTGAACTTCCAGGGATTGGAGGAGGGAGCTAGCGCCCCCTGCAGGCGGCTTTCTAAGCGACAGGTTTGTTGTGGGAATGTTAAAATGGAACAGCTTTGGGATTCCGTGGTCCGGCTTCCCATTAGCTTTCCTTCCGACACATCTTTTGGTGCTTTGGGGAGCATCACATAAACCCCTGTCCTGGGGAATCAGGCTTTAGGCAGCAGCGCTGCTGGGGAAAAGTGCGCCTGGAGCGTGAGTCCCTCCCTTGGAGCCCCGGAGCAGGGGACAGGTAGAGGAGGGAGCTTGGTACCCGCAAGGCGGCCGCCTCCCGCTGGTGGCTCCGCGGCCAGGTCCGGGCGACCCCGCGGCCCAGACAGCAGCAGCACAGCAGCAAGAGGCTCGCCCACCGTGGCTTCATCCCGGCGCCCGAGGTCATCCAAGCTCAGCCCGCTTTCTCTTTCGGTTCCTCGGCTCCGCCCATCTCCCGAGTCCGGCGCAGGCCCAGAACTAGGAAGCTGCCGGGGTCCCAGTTGTTTTGGTTGGTTGGTGCTTGTGGGGATCATCATGCTCCTTGTGTTGTTACTGAACTTCAGGGGTTTGCCTCTTATCTAGTGGGAAAGAGACCAAGGCCTGATTTATACAGCAGCGTGAAGACACGAACTACTGAATTTCCTGCCACGTGGGATTAAGCCCATTATTTTTCATCCAGTCATTTCAAATTGACTANGTGTTCGTAGAATGTGTGTAAATTGAATTCAGCAGGTATTATGCAGACGTGTAATGTGTGCGAATTTACACTGCGCTTTCCTTCTATGGATGCTTGCAAATACATGACAAAATTGTACTGCACAAATTTTTTTTTGCAGTTTCTTTCTTTCTTTGTAATAGTGTGGCCGTTTCTACACTTGCAGAGGACTGCACCTGCTTTTGAAGTTTGTGATGAAATTTAACTAAANTAATTCTTCTAAACACACCATTATATGGCGGGCACGTTCTGTGTGCTTCTTTAATTATTTCACTGTTAAGGTAGCTTTAAANTTTTTTCTTGTTTTATTATGTTGTTCTCTTCTTGCTTAGCTTATTTCATAACCCATTCACTACACTTCCTTTCCCTCGCTTTAATTAACTGTTGTAATCAAAAATAAAATCTTGCTGCCTTTACGGCAGTCTGGTCAGGCACATCTCAGCTTAAGGGATATCTGGTGGAGCGGAGCAGGGCTGTCCTTTAAGGAGACTGGGTGACTTTAAGATCTGCGATCAAATATCACATGTCACTGATGGCCTTGGGGAGAAGACAGCTGCTTCTCAGAATGGCATGTGCATAAGCACAGGAAATGCAAATTCTGATTTTGGAGTGAGTCTTGACTGTGTTTTTTCTGTTTTTATTATTATTATTATTATTATTATTATTATTATTATTATTATTATTATTTTCCCCTCTCCGTTTACATGTCTGTCCTTTCCTCTTCTGTGCTCTTCTTTCTCTTATCCAAAAGCAGATCCTTTGTGGATGCTGTGACCAGGTTCCCAGAAATGGGAAGGTCCTGTATCATTTCTGCCATAGCCTCTTTCCCTATACGTATCTGAAAAACCCTATGGCTCATTTTCTCCTCCGCCTTGTCTTTGATCCAATGTTCCCTCATCCTCAGGCTTACCCTGACTTCCCTACTTAAAACAGAACCCACTCCGGTCCCCACCCTACTCTTCTGATCCTGTTCCATTGCTTCTTAGTATCTGTATCATTTGATCCACAACACTTTTCTGTAATGCTAGCTTCAGGAGGACAAATATTTCAGTTCTTTAGTCTCTGACACACCAACAACGTTTAGTGGGTATTCAATCAATACATATTTGTTGATACGAACTCACTAAATTTGGTTCAAATAAATTTTCTTTTGACCACAGAGATTATCCTTTGGTTGGCCACCTAAACATAAATGTCCTAACTCAAAGGATTGTCAAAAAGCATGAATTTTCATTAGAACACTAATTTTAGTTTAATAACAGCAAAAGGGAATGCATACAGATGAGCAAACTACTAGGAGGGTCCCTTGGGAAAGGACGGCTGGGGTTAGCAAAGCAGGAATCTGTGGGCCTGTTATCTGAATTGCATCTGCACCACGGAACTTTCCAGGAGGAACATCGTCTTAACAAGGTGTGTGTGAAAACCTCCCGGCACTTCTCCTAATGCCCAGAGCACTCTTTTTATCACCCATTTTGCACCAGAGAACAGAGTTACTCCCTGTACCTAATAAAAACCAGAGATATAAATCAGATGTGGGTTCTGCAGACGTAAGAGGGCCATGACATCTACTGTGAAGACACCTGGAAACCTTGTTTAAAATAGATTTTAATGGGCCCCAGAGAACCAGGTTCATGAAGTGTGACAGCGCTAATGTGGGTAACTATCACTTATGTTAAAATTCATCNTAGTTTATGAGCAAAGAGGCCTCTATCTTAGCTTTACTATTACAACTTCTGTAGTCATCCCTGTGGCTCAGAGAAGACAGCATTCTTCCTTGGCAACCACTCCCTAAACAAGGCTATAAACAGAGATGACGAGTTCAGAAAAGCAGACAGAATTTTCTCTGAGATTGATAACACCACCGTATCAGCCATCTTCCTATTACTATAACAAAATACCTGACACAACCAATATCTAAAGAAAAATGGCTTATTTTGACCTTTGTTTATGAAGGTTTCAGTCTAAGATCAGGCAGTCAGCTTCGTTCCTTTGGACATTTGTCATAGATAAAAGATCAAGGTGGATGTGGTAAGAGGCAGATGTATGAGCCTGGAGGCAGAGAGCAGCTTCAAGGGCATGCTAANGATGACCAAGGAACGCTCACTGGGGTGTTCATTGTCTTCCAGCATCACCCAGAGCCCGAGCCTTTAACAAGGGGGCCCTCAGGGGACCTTTACATCCAGACCACAGGCTCTGGTTCCACCTTGTATGGAAGGACTGGAAAAGTGATACTGAAGACTACTCTTGCTCTTCATAGATGGCCAGTGTGACCATCAGTATAGCATCGCATGCAAAAGCCTGAGGGTAGAAATGCCTTCAGTGTGTTCCACAGACCTAAAGGAAATAAATGCAGATGTATGGAGTTTAAAAAAGAAAAAAAATAAATAAAGGTAGGTGACAGTAAGATAATGAACAAGCAGAGAGCATATGGATCTTCGTAGACCATGGAAGAACGAAATTAGAATTATTTACTGTATAGTAAATACACAATTATTTTAAGTGCCTTGAGAAGGCTTTCATCTGGGGGAAGTAGTGACAAATAGCTACTAATCTTTAGCATATGTATACACATAGAGGGCAGTGGCATGAATGACTAATATTTGATGGCTTGTGTATGTGTGTGTGTGTGGGGGGTCGGTTTTCTTTAAGAATATAGCCCAGGTAGATGACCAGGATCCAGGACACACTCCCATACCCATGAGATTATGGGCTGTACAAACTGAACTCCTTGGATTTTAAAATTTTAGCATCAACCAAAGGAGAGAGGACATGAATTGGGGATTGNATAGGAGTGGTCTTCAAGGAGTGGATGGTGAACACATTACAGAGAATGGCATTACATAGAAGGAGGTAATTCTATCAAATTTTCAATATAACACTTGGAAGTTCCTTCAACCTTGTATTAGTCATCTCTACTGCATATAGAAACAATCTCCAACCATAGGAACTCACAATGCTATGTATCTTGACCACTCACTTCTGTGGACTGAGTACCAGGCACAGACAGGGATGTGATGGCTAGGGGTCACTGCTGAGGTTTCAGGCATTGAGAAAATGTGGTTGCAGTCCTAAAGTTCATGGGACTTGGTTCCAACCTGCAGGTGAGACTTAGTTGTCCTCAGATTTGGGCAAAGTCTTCAAAACTGTAACATCCCGATTTCTCCTCTCCCAAGGCTGTGTGGGCACCACAGCTGTTTTCCTCCAGAGTGAGTGAGTGAGTGAGTGAGTGCAGATGCAGAGGACAGGCAAGAGAGTGAGAGTGTGACATCAGCAGAGGTTTTAGTAACTCCGTCCTGAGCACCTCATAGCTTCTGTTTATCACAGAGACCAGGCCTGAAACAACAATGCAGCAGGGGGACCACAGACATGTGGTAAAGTGGACCACCGTCTGCTACAATCTTACAAGTCAATCACCCTGCCTCTATTTTATGCCTCCATGAGGGATACTCTAGGCTGTGTGTGTGTGTGTGTGTGTGTGTGTGTGTGTGTGTGTGTGTGTGTAGCTATATCCTTTGTTCAAGGAAAAAAAATGGACTTAGAAATGGAATAATGGGAGGGGTTACCGCAGGGCAAGATCCCACCCAACTTGTGGAAAGGAATTAAAGAAAAGCCTAGAGGTAGATGTATGCTTTAATCCCAGCACACCTTTAATTCTAGCACTAGGGAGGTGGAGATAGGGATATAAGGTGGGTGGAGACAGGATGTAGGGACAGGATGCCCACTATTCAGTCTGAGACAAGAAGTGACTCTGGCTGCTCTTTTGCTTCTCTGATCTTTCAGCTTTCACCCTAATATCTGACTACAGGCTTTTATTTAATAAGATTATTGATCATCTCCTTAATGTTTTCTCAATCCTTATTATATTCAAATTCTTATTTACTGTGTTCTTAATCTCTGGTATCCTCTACATTTTTTTCAGTTATTAATCAATTTACTTCAATTTTTTTTGGGGGGGGGTTAGAGACAGGGTTTCTCTGTGTAGTCTTGACTTTCCTGGAAGTCACTCTGTAGACTAGGCTGGCCTTGAACTCACAGAGATCCACCTGCCTCTGCCTCCTGAGTGTTGGGATTAAAGGCATATGCCACTAATCCCCGGCTTTACCTCAATCTTAAGTGGCTTTTCTGTGAAGTTGTCTGTTTTTGCTGTTACTTAATAAGCAACAGTATTTATAATGGTTAACCATTCCCTGGGCCTTATAAACATTTTACAAATTTTCACTTTTCTCATGATAATAAGTTCCTACTCTAGTTAGCAGCAGCATTTCCATTTGAAGATAAGAAAATGGAAGCCTGAGAAGTTAGACAACTTGTTCAATGTTATGTGTCCAGTCACAAGTGTCTGAGATTGGAATTCGTGGACTTGACACTAATCTTTGTCACACCACCAAATCAGCTCCTCATTGTCACTTTACATACCTCATGAAGCCCTACACCCTCTCAAGGGACACATTANACTTTGCAATTAATGACCACTGAAAATCAAGACACATTATGGACATCAAACCAAACCAAAACTAAACAAGATGGTAAAATAGTTGGAATCTGAGACTGATACAGGGTGCATGTGGAGGTATTGTTGGAATTTAATTCAAAATTAATTGTTGGATACTAATTCAAAAAGATATTGGTTCTTTATTTGATGTTTCCATGATCTCAGGAATTTTGGGTTCCTTCACAGTCTTGGCACCACAGAATCTGCCATAATGAGACTACTGGCAAGAGTGTAATTTGTCCATCACGAGATCCTTACACCAGCCCGTGAAGTGGTAACTATCAGCCTCACTTTTCACAGTAGGAAACACTCCTTACAATGCTCAGGAGCCTTCTGAGCTCTTCCTGAGCTGTTGTCCTCAGATCCCATGTCTGCCTTTCAACTGGGTGCTTTGGGGATCCCCAATGCGTGCCTTNCTTCTGTCACGACTTTTATCTTGTGTCATGGTTTCTCTGTCAGTCACACCTCTGTTGAGAGCCATGAGCTTTCTATGCTTGCACATAACTTAGAGGAAAGGCTGACATTTGAGAATACATGTGAGTAATTGGATCCTCTATATGTTGAATTGTTTTCTTCCTGTTTAATTTGTCACCCTACATTATGGGGAGGGCATCATTCCTCTAGGGAATTAATTACCTAGAGTCTATGTGAAAGATTTCCTTTTTTTACCTGCTAATTTATTGCTTTTTCAGATCCTCTTTCGTGTTGTAGCCTAATGCTGCCCTGGAATTCACTACGAAGTCCAAGCTGGTTTTAAACTCGGGTCCTTCCATATTTGTAGTTGTTTTGTTGTTTTGCTTGCTTGTTTGTTTTTCACTCTTTGGGGTCTGCCACCAACCTCCCAGATAAATACAAGGAGACTTAGTCTCACTTATGAATGCCCGGCCTTAGCTTGGCTTGTTTCTAGCCAGCTTTTCTAACTTAGATTATCCCATTTCTATTTAACTATGTTTTGCCTCTGGGCTTTTTACCTTTCTTTATTCTAGATATTTTTTCTTCCCTTCTTACTTCATGGCTGGCTGTGTGGCTGTGTGGCTGTGTGGCTGTGTGGCTGTGTGGCTGGTCTCTGGCATCCTCTTCTCCTCCTTTGCTTGTTCCTTGCTCTCTTCCTTAGATTTCTCCTATTTAGTCTCTCTAACTGGCACCCCTGACTATTTATCTCTCCTGCCTAGCTATTGGCTATTCAGCTCTTTATTAGACTAATCAGATGTTTTAGCCAGGCAAAGTAACACAGCTTTACAGAGTTAAAATAATGCAACACATCTTTGCATTATTAAACAAACGTTCCACAGCATAAACAAATATAACACATCTTAAACTAATACTGCATAACACATCTTCATCTTGTACATGCTGGCCCAACACACAGGTGATTACTAAAGCTGGGTGTCTTAATTACTCTTCCAATGGCTTTGAGAAAATACAGTTACAAAAGCAACTTAAAGGAAAAAGGAGCTATATTGGCTGACAGTTCAAGGGTTCAGTCCATCACGGAGGGAAAGTCGGGAGTCAGGAGCTTGAAGTAGAGGTCACATCACACCCCGTCAGGAACAGAGCAATGATGCAGGCTGATGTTCAGTTCCTTTCCTTCATTCATACAGTCCAGTATCTCAGCCAGGAAAAAAAAAGCCATGTACAGATAGCAGATCTTCCCACTTCAGTTAAATCAATCAAGATAATCCCCCCAGGGATGCCCGTAAGCATACTTTCCTGGTGAGTCTAGATTCTGTCAAGTTGACAGCACTAAACAGCACACTATGACACACCCCTTTATCATTTTTGCTGTTGTTGGTGTGAATTGGGTCTCCACACTCATTGCAATTGTCTTTACAATCATATATTGGTAACATTCCAGATGGATGATACAAAGTCTGAACAAGAAAATATCTCACATGAATTTCTAGGGAAGTGACATTCCAGTTTACTTGCTGATTAGAAGGAAAGAAAAAGCTGCATGATGGGTACCAGAAGTGGGCAGGAGTTGCCGACCTTCAAAAGTGGCTCTGTGCAGTTTCTCAGGCACAAGGAAAGGTAGGGAGACGGGAGGCCAGAAATGCAGGCCAACCCAGGAGAATGTAAGATTCCTACACTCAACCTCTAACAAAGAGGGAGAATAGCATTAATGAAAAGCCATAATGGATACCTTCTTCTCCGAACAGCTAATGGAAAAAAAAATGCCCTAAGAAACACTTGAAATCTTGAGCGGTTTCTATGGAAACCACAGTCTGTTTTTATTCTGAAGGCATTTGAGTAAATGTGAGGAGGTGAAAGCTTTAGACCTGCTGCATGTATGCAGGGTGGAGATGGTGTTCTAAAACTATGATCTTAGCTTCATGGACCACTACAACAGTGTCAGCTCTCTCTCTCTCTCTCTCTCTCTCTCTCTCTCTCTCTCTCTTTCTCTCTCTCTCTCATAATTTAAAATAGCAAACAAGTGGCATTTTCATCGTCTAAGAAAACAATTCTGATATCCTTTATCCTGCATGCGCCATTTAACTAATGTTCATTCTGGTTTAGTTGGTGTCTGTTCCCCACAGGTGAAATAGAGCTTACAAGTANTACATGTCTTTGACCTCCATTACCTCTGCAAATACCATCTTATCCAGAAGGAGGGATGTGAGAAAAGGTAGGTCACACAAAGAAGGGACAAATAAAGAAGAAGAAGAAAAAGGAGAAGAAAGAAGGAGGAGGAGAAGATGGAGAAGAAGAAGAAGAGGAAGAGGAAGAGGAGGAG
>LZPO01066945.1:10165-41893 GCA_001675575.1 Neotoma lepida
GAACTGAACTCAGGTCATTTGGCTTGGCAGCAAGTACCTTTACTCACTGAACCAAACTGTGTTGTCTAGTTTTATGTCAACTTGACACAAGCTAAAGTCATCTGAGAGGAGGGAGCCTCAATTAAGAAAATGCCTCCATAAGATGGGGCTGCATTTTGTAGGGCAGTGATTCTCAACCTTTCCAATGCTGCAACCCTTTAAAACGGTTCCTCATGTTGTAGTGACCCCAGCCATAAAATTATTTTGTTGCTGCTTCATAACTGTAATTTTTCTATTGTTATAAACTATAATGTGAATATCTCTGTTTTTTAATGGTCTTTCTTAGGCAACCCTAGTGAAAGGGTCAACACCCAAAGGGGTTTGTTGTGGGATAATCCTTTTGTACACTGTGAAGATGTGTCACTCTGATTGGTTTAATAAAAAGCTGAACAGACAATAGCTAGGCAGGATTTTCAGGGCGAACCCTGGGAAGAAGGCGGAGATGTGGAGAGATGGAGAACAAGAAATACATGCAGGAGGAGAGGTAACAGCATGAGCCATGTGGCAGCACATAAATGACTAGAAATGGGTTAATTTAAGGTAGAAGAGCTAGCTAAAAACAAGTCTAAGCTATGGGCTAAGCTTTCATAATAATAATAAGTCTTCATGTCGTGATTTGGGGGCTGGCTGGTGGGACAGAGAAAGACTCATTACAAATGGCCAAAAAAGACTACAGGACAGGTGACACCCAAGCTGATCCCTCTGCATGGGAACAGCTCTAAGACTGGAAGAGACATGATAAATCTTATGGCTACAGAGTCCTCATGACTTATTATTACATGCCATCCTTTCATATGGCATGGATAGAGGTTTATATCACAGTTTGGTTATACAGTCCAAATGGACTTATAAAGTTGACAGATGCTTTTTACTTGCTCAAACATAGAACAAAAGATCATCTTTAACTGACCTGCACACATTGCACATTCCATACTTATGTTAATACAGATATGTATATTACCTTTAAAAGTTTGTGTGTTTTCAGAGCAAGGGAACAAAACACCAATGAAAATGGGTGGCCCAAGTGATCCAGCCTCTCAGAGTGCCTCTGTTGTAGTTTCCTCAAATTCTACATCCAGAACAGCTTCAAGGCTGCTGGCTGAGATGGTCCTGCCTCACAGGCTACTTCAGCCAGACTTCAGATAAGATCTACACTTTCCCATCACACAGAGACTAGACAATAGCTAGCTCTCCCAGTACTTAACCATTATATTAATTTTTTCAGGGTCTCCTAAAGATGTCATCACCGCTAGACAATAGGAAGCAGTCTAGAAAACACAACATCCACATTCCCAAGAGGTGGGCTGGGTGGGTTGGTCATTCAATGGGGTATGGATGTTTGTCATCATTTGGGGGGGGGTTGGTTACAAGTTGTTACTGATAATGGTCAGGAAAAAAGCTGAACAAAGGAGATTAGATTCAGGGATCTCATTCTGAAAAGGAAAAGAGGGATATAGGAATAATAGGATAAAAGGTAGATTATTGTATCTACTTTCAAGCTAAAAAAGAAACTACTAGTCTCAAATATTTTACATTGGTATGGATTTTTGTATATCATACAAATTTAAAGTTATTTTTGTTATACTGTATTATATGTTTCTATTTCTTGTTTAAGGTATTGTGATGTAAAGTTCTAGTCCTTGAAAGCTACTTAGGATAAGTAAGAAATACAGGTTAATAGTCATCTACAACAATCAAATTTATAGTCATGTTAGGTATGTTTCATAGGTGATCCTCAAACACTTCAAAGACCTACAGTATACGGCATTTAAAATGTTTTAATAACCTAAGGCTTTTCATGACAGTGAGACTACTCCTGGCAGCACCAATCTACTTCATAAAAGGACGCTGGGCATTAAAGAACCTCCTTATGGAGTTTGCTTTCATTGTTGCAAAGTTAGTCATTTGGGCAAGAAACTGCCCTTGCCTCGACTCCTGACAGGATGCTGTCCAAACTGGACAAGCAGGACACAAAGGAATAAGACAGACGAACTTTGCCAAGACAAGGTGGGACAGTCCCTCACAATTCCTGTTTCACAGAAAACTCTGTCAGATATTCTAGGCCTGTAGGCTGAGAATGGATGCCCCAATGTTACAGAGGAAACTTTGGGTGACTGTCTAGGCAGCCAGATGTCTCTGTTGTTTCTCAGTTTTGGAAGCTGCTTACTCTGCACTTCCTGTTTACTCAGGTAGTATCATATCCTTCTCTGGTCTTTGATGGGGTTGAAGACTAGATCGTTATATAGTTTTCCTTAGTCATGGTAGAAAGTAAATTAGATACAAAACTTTGGACTCACCAAGATAGGATAGACAATACAGTACTTTCTCCAAATAATTATAAATCCTTGCCTGGTAATTATTCTTTTTTTAAATATCCTTTTTAAAAATTTATTTATTTATGTATGAGTGCTCTGTCTGCATGTATGTCTGCAGGCCATTAGAGAGCATCAGATCCCACTAGAGATGGTTGTGACCCACCATGTGATTGCTGGGAATTGAACTCAGGACCTCTGGAAGAACAGTCAGTGCTCTTAACCTCTGAGCCACCTCTCCAGCCCCCTCCGTGTTGTTTTTTTGTGAGCTGGCGGCCCAAAGAAAAATCTAATTACAGGGGTTGAGGTCCACAGGTAGAGAACGGCTGTGGGCATTTTCTCTACTAGTGATTGATGGGGAGCCCAGACCACTGAAGTGGGGCTGTCCCTGGGCTGCTGGTCCTGGGTTCTATAAGAAAGCAGGCTGAGCAAGCCATGAGGAACAAGCCAGTAAGCAGCACCCCTCCATGGCCTCTGCATCAGCTCCTACCTCCGAGTTCCTGTCCTGACTTGCTTTGATGGTAAACCGTGATATGAAAGTGTAAGTTGAATAAACCCTTTCCTCTCCAGGTTGTTTTTGGTCATGGTGTTTCACTGCAGCAATAAGAACCTAAGACACAGAGTTCTGTGTATCCCAGCCTGGGTTCAAATGTACTTGGGTAGCTGAGGATAGCCATGTAAGCTGTCTGAGTATCTATTTGATGAAGTCCAGTTCATTTTGTTTTCTTGTATGGCTTGTGGTTTTGTATCTTCTGAAAGGCTCTGCCTAACCCAAAGGTTTTACATGTAGGAACACAATTCAGTCTGTGTTACTTGTTGGTAAGGTGTGAGGTGGGGATCAAGGCTGTTTCTTTGAAATGTCTCTGCTGAATTGGACTGTTTTCACACCTTTGCTGAAAAAAATCAATGGAACTTGCCAGTGTGGCTGTCTCTGGGCTCTCTCTCTTATCCTGCTGATCTATGTGTCTATCAATGCTCTAGTTCTACACACATCCTGATTACTAACTTGACAGTCTTGAGATTGGACAGTGTGAAACCTGTAGCTTTGTTCTATTGCAAAATTTCTAGTTTTTGGAGTTCCATCGATTTTCTCCATATTTTAAGCTCATCAATTTTTGCCAAAACAGTTTTCCTGGGACTTTGATCAAGGCTACATTGATTTTAAGTAGCCATTTAGGGAGGCCCAGCACCTACATGCCACTGAGCCTTCCCACCTATGAACACGGCCTCTCTCATTTATAATTTTCAGTATTTAAAAAAAAGATTTATACCTCAGTATGTAAGAAGAACTTCTAACCAGTCTTATTAATAAACACGCGGAACAAGAAATAAGGGTGAAAATCTGACAGAGATCAGAGGAATTAGGAGCAAGCCACCACTCACCAACGCTGCCTCTACTTCCCAGGATTGAAGCGGAGGAAAAAGCGAGCTTTCCGGTCTAACCTGGCTTTTTATACCTGTCCATCTGCTAACTAATTTCCCATCCTCCCAAGTTACATNACTTCCTGTCTTGTCTGCATGGATCTTCAGAACTCTAAGGTTGATGCTGGGATTAAAGGCGTGTGCCACCACCTCCTACTGCTAGTTCCCCATGTGACCTTGGAGTCACAGAGAACCAAATGGATTAAGGGCGTGTGCTAACTTGCATGGCTATTGTTTTTCTATTAGTGGCTGGCAGCCCCGTTTTTCCTCTGACCCTCAGATAAATTTTATTAGGGAGGACAAATAAAATATCACCACATCAGTATTTCTGTTTTGTAGTGTTATTTGCAAATGCCACTGATACTACATTTCAATTGCTAGTTGCTTCTGACAGAGATGTAGGTGATTTTGCAGCATATCTCTGTATGTTAAGCCTACTGAACGAACTCAACTCACTCGAGCAGCATTTGGCAGGCTTGGACCGCCCATGCACACAGGGATGTCTGGGGGTGGAGACAGCTTCATTTTACCTTCCCTACCTGCAAACACTGCTTCCTTTGTCTTGATGTACACAGGTCTAGGGCCTCTGGTAGGGTATTAAATGGTGAAGTCAGACATCCTTACCTTGTGCTGGTTTAAGGAAAGCCTTTTGCTGACAAGAATGATGCTAACTACAGGGTTTTGAGAATGTCCTTCAAAAAGGAAAGGAAGTTTACTTCTGTCCTTAGTTTCTGAGTTTGTATCATGAATGGCTGTGGGCTCTGTCAGATGCTTTCTCTACAGCTATTAAGACAACTGTGCAGCTTGTCTTCCTTCACACTGCTGTGATCACTTTGACTGATTCTAATGCTGAGTCACCACAGGGATAGGATGGTCCACGTGTTCAGCAGTAATTAAGTGCTGTTTTCCTCATTAGTGCTGTGCTGATGACTTCCGGTCTACTGGATTGTAGTTTGTTCTCTTACAATGTATGTGGTTTGGGTATCAGACTCATGCTGTCTTTACATAGCACACTGGAGAGAATCTACATCTGTACTTCTGTACTTCTATTTAAGGAAGGTCCTTCTTCCTTAAAGCTGTGTCAGAACTGCCAGTTGTGATAGTCAGACATCAACAGCTGTGACTAAACACTGACATGCACAACATAAAAGAAAAGGTGAAACCAGGAATGGTGGTCATGGCTCTACTCTTGGCATTCAGGAGGCTGAGGCAGGGGAATGCTACAAATTTGAGGCCAGTCTGAGCTACACACTGAGTTCCAGGTCAGCCTGGGCTACACAGGAATGTCAGAGGTTTCATTGCTCTTGGGTTGTGGTGAGGGAGGGCACCACGGCAGGAAGCATGTGGTGGAGCAGGGATTCTCACATCAAGGTGGACTAAGGGGCTGGAGACAAGAGCATCTTCCCAGGGTGTGCCTCCAGAGACCTACTTCCCCCCAAGAAGGCTCCAACTCCCAAATTAATGCCACTAGCTGGAGACCAAGGCTTTCAGTGATGAGTCTGTGGGAGACACTACAACACCACATAGTCAAATGGTAACAACTGGTAAAACTTTTCAGTTTTCTTTGATATAATGTAATGTTTTAAACTACAAAGTTTTTGTGAGTGATTGAAAGAGACAAAGATTATTCCTTTAACAGCCCAGAGCCGTTAAACAAAGAAGGTAAGAAGCCAAGGACCAGAGCACCCAAGATTCAGCATCTTGTTACTCCACGCGTCCTGCAACACAAACGCCGTCGTATTGCTCTGAAGAAACAACGAACAAAGAAAAACAAGGAGGAGGCTGCAGAATATGCTAAACTTTTGGCCAAGAGAATGAAGGAAGCCAAAGAAAAGCGCCAGGAACAGATCGCCAAGAGACGTAGGCTGTCCTCTCTGAGAACTTCTACCTCTAAGTCTGAGTCCAGTCAAAAAGAAGTCTTTAAGGGCAACAAATAAACGATCATACCTTAAAAAAAAAAAAAGTTGCTTATCTGTAATCTAGTGAACTGTAGGAGCTCATGTTAAAGGGCCCCATCTCTTGAGGTGTGTTTATGGTCACAGTAGTGATGCTAGGCATGCTTTGCTACCTATCTGTCCTCATGTCCAGATCACATGGACTTAATTTGTGCTGCCATATAAGTTTTGAAATCAGAAGTATGAGCTGCCTTTACTATTTTATGTCATGCTTTCTGTTCCTCACATTACCCCATAGGGATTCAGTGTCAAGCTCATCAATTTTCAAAGAGATAGCTGGGAGTTCACAGATCTACTTGAGGAACACTGCCATCCTAACAGCAGGTCTTCTGACCATTGACAGGTGATCTTGTTGTTGTTTTAGACAAGGTTTCACTAAGTAGACAGGGCTGGCCTTGAACTCACAGAGATCTACCTGACTATGCCTCTGTCTTGGTTTACTACTGCTGTGAAGAGACACTATGACCAGCTTGCTTACAGTTCAGAGGTTCAGTCCATCATGGCAGGGAGCATGGCAGTATGCAGGCAGACATAGTGCTGGAGCTGAGAGTCCTACATCGTGACTCAGAGGCAACAGGAAGTCGACTGTCACACTGGGTGAAGCTTGAGAAAAGGACTCCTAAGCCCGCCCCCACAGTGACACACTTCCAACAGAAGGTGTGGCCCAGATTAAAGGTGTGCCTTCCAGCCTCAAGGTCTGGATTAAAGGCATGTGTCATCCAGCCTCCTCCAACAAGGCCACACCTCCTAATAGTGCCACTCCCCATGAGCTATGGGGGCCAAATACATTCAAACTACCACAGCCTCCCAAGTGCTGGGATTAAAAGGTGATCTGAATTTCTCTTTTCCTTCTCACTTTGTGTTTCATATTTGGTAATTTCTTTTTTAATTATTGTGTATGTGTGTGTACGTGTGTGTGTGTGTGTATATATATACACACACACATATATATATTGAGTGTGGTTGTGCATGCGCTACAGTATATGTGTTATGTGTGAAGGTCAGAGGACAACCTATACAACCTGTAGGAATTGTTTTTTTCTTCTTTAAACTTGGGTTCCAGGGACTGAACTCGGTGTGCACGCGCATGCATCAAGGCGAATCCATATGGAGGCTGGAGGCCACCTTGTGAGTCAGTTCCTTTTTTCCACAGTGTGGGTCCTGGGGATCACACTCAGGTTGTCAGGCTTGGTGACCAGCACTTTTAAGTCTGATGAGCCATCTCACTGGGCCTCTTTTGACTGTCTTAGTTTTCCATTTGCTGTCTCTTTATGCATATTCTCTATTTTTTTCATTAGCTCCTGTATTTTATTTTTATGACAGGATCTTACTCTGTAGCCAGGATGTCTTGGAACTCACTGCATGGCCAAGGCTGGCCTCAAGCCCCTGACAACCTCCTCCATCTGCCTTCCATGACAACCCTCCTCTGTCTGCCTTCCATGGCCAAGGCTGGCCTCAAACTCCTGACAACCTCCTCCGTCTGCCTTCCATGGCCAAGGCTGGCCTCAAGCTCCTGACAACCTCCTCCGTCTGCCTTCCCAGAGCTGGGGTGAAACATGGCACCTGCTCTGCATTTATTGTTTGGTCAGTTATTTCACATTCCATTTCTGTTAGTTCCAACATCTGGGTTGCCTCAGAGTTGAGGCCCGCTATGACTGGCTTCTGTTTTTTGACAATGCTTGCCTCACAATTTTTGAGCTTTTTATATTTTTAAAATGAATTCCACACTTCATGTGCAGAATAGCAGAGACCAAGGTAAATAGTTCTGTTCTCTCATGGCTGGATGCTTAGTTAAGGAGTTGAGGTGGACTTGGGCTTTGCTGCCGGGATGGTCACCTTTACTCACTACCACTTCACATCTCATTGGTTACTTTGTGCGTTCCCTTGGCAGTTCCTGCGCTCCTTGTGGGGCTCCTCAGGGCTTGTTTCTATGTTCTCGATGCTGGACATCAGCTGCTGAGCCTGCTGCCAGGCCCAGCTGATCTGGTGCTGGTCAGGAAGGTCTCTCTGCTGCAGGGCCGTGAGCAGGGCCTGTGTCTCAGGTTCTAAGCGTGGGCTGTGTGGAGACTGCTCTGTCTCCCTTGTAGAGAATCCCAATGACTTTTCTGGCGGCTCTTGAAATAAGGTATTGTCTTTCACTTTTCTGAGTTGGGCGGGTCCTCCCAGTGTCTGGAGAGAACAGCAGTTGCTGCCTTTCCATGAGTGGCTTATGAGTTGTGTTCCTTTGAGAAAGGGGGGCATTGGTGTCTTGTCACAGAGAATGCTCCCCTCTGCCAGGCTCACATTACTGAGGATGGTTTCTACTATATCTTAGAAGCCATGGCGCACACATGCGCACACACAGACACACAGACATCCCCCCGTCCCCGCAACACAGAAGCCTGTATAGAGGCCCTGAGGGATGGGTACTCTATGCTCAGTCTCTGGAGACCCATGGGCAAGAGGAGTTCTCCCTGAGGAGTCCATCCTTTCTGACAGAGGTGAGCAGTATAAGGCTCCACTTCCTTGGAGGTGGCATTGCCTTCCCTATCCTTTCAGGAAGCTCAGTACCATTCAGCCAGCCCTCCCTCTGACGGGTTCAAGAGCAGTCAGGACTCCCTCCTGTGTCATTTCTGACTTCCGAGGTGGAAGCAATGCTTTTCCAGCTTTACTACACCAGAGAGAGTAGAGCCATCACAGAGCTTTGTGTTTCCACAGACTCAGAACTCACACATGAGGGAGAGCAGTGACCCCGCAGCATCCAGAGCAAATGCAGCAAAATCAAGATGAAGCTGTGTATATTATGGTGAATAATGTTCATTTAGCCTCATGATTTCTATTTCCTGATTTTTAAATAATGTGCTTTGAATTAGCTTCATGTATGTGTAGATTTACTCAAGGGTAGGAGCTGCAAAGGGCCTGCAACCAGGGAGCACCTGTAAAGCCTGGGTTGAAGTGCAGGTCTGTGCTCTGACATGCTGGCACCTACTGTTCATGGTGCCATGGAACAGTTTACTGATTCTTAAAGCTTTTTCAAACTAAAATCATATTTTAATTAGTTTAAATTGTAAAATGAGTAACTACCCTTTCTAAAAAATCCAAACCCAGAAATGTGTATTGTAAAACCTGACTTGAACCCTCTAAGCCCCCTGGCCATCAGCCTGACAGGCAGTCAGTCCCCAGACCCAGTGTCTGGATGAGCATCCTACCATCTATGTCCTCACATAGAGACACAAATCATTAAGTTAATGGCTATGTGTTATTCACCCAGTTTGTGGATGTAGCATTTTAAATGAATGTTCTTAATTAATGTTCTCTTTTGGTTTGCAGTTCTTGATTATTACAAACAGTGTCACATAGAGATCTGAGTTCAGTGCCAGCCAGGCCAGCCAGGACTGTTATACAGAGAGACCCTGTCTTGAAAAAAACCAAAATCATGCCAAAACAAAATAAAACAAAAGAATGCACTCCTCAGAAGGACCACTGGTTCTGCTACTTAATTCTGACAGCAACTGCCAAATATCTCTCTGTGGCACAGTGGCACTTCCCTACCACTAACAGCATTTGAGGATGTTAGCTTCCCCACTCCTTTATGAGGCAAGTTCCTGACAGAACTAATCTCTGAAATTTGCCAACTAAGAGAAGAAAAACATTACTATTTAAAACTAAATTCAGTACTGGGAAATGGTGATGCACACCTTTAATCCCAGCATTCCAGAGGCAGAGGCCGGTGGATCTCTGAGTTCAAGGCCAGCCTGGTCTATAGAGCGAGTTCCAGGTCAGCCAGGGCTACACAGAGAAATCCTGTCTCAAAAAACCAAACCAAACCAAACCAAACCAAACTAACTAGCCAAACAAACAAACAAACAAACAACCCCAACCCAAACAAGAACAAAAAACAAAACTAAATTCAGTAATTTTTTTTCTTTAAGCACACGACAGGCTGTCATTAACATTGTTTTGTGGACCATACAAAAGACAAGAGTTATACATTGTTTTGTTGCTCACACAAAATTTACTTAATAGTTCCAACGATATCTGATCAAATGTTTCATAACTTTTTCTCCATTATTATTTTATTTTTTTGATGGTCCTGAGATGGAACTTGTGGCTTGTAGTACAACAGGCAAGCTGTCCATCACTGAGCCACACCCTGGCCCAGCCCTGAGGAGACTGTATTTTTGTTTTTGCAGTACTTGTATGGAATTCAGAGCCTCAGGAAAGACAGGCACATGTCCTGTCACTAAGCTATGCCCTCAACCCCATTTCAGAATTTTTAACCATCCAGTCTCTGTTAGACATTTAAGTGGATCAATTTTTGCTTTTATAGGGACTCAGAGACCATCTATATTTGATTTTTATATATTATTTTGCATCTTAACAAAGCAATGATTAGTCTGAAAGGGAATGGTGGCCCAAGATGTAGGAAGTTTGGCCATTTTATACTTTAATGCTTGTCTTGAATGCTTTTCAGAGAACTTATTTGGGCATTGAGCTTGACATACAATTAAGAAGCAGCTGTGGCTCTCAATTTTCAGTTGTCAATATGCAGGAAGGAGAAGACATTCTAAGAATCTGCTTCAGATCTACAAACCTATCTCTGCAACTCTTGCATGAACTCAGAGGCTGACCAAGTGTAGCTGCTGTAGGTTTGGGGCCATTAGCTTGGGCACAAATCTGTAGCCATGACACATCTTGCACTACAGCTAAGGCAGAGTAAGACCCAGAAGGGAGTTTGGCAGAGTAAATCCCCATTGACCCCAGATTGCTAAGTCACCAAGCATGGCACAAGGATAGGTCTGAGTACACTCCTCCATGAGGGAGTTAGACAAGGTGACATGTGATGCTGGCAAGTTCTAGACAGGCAAATTTTTGCCTGTGCTTTCTTTGGGAAGACTGGAGGAAAGCAAAGCCGGCCACTTTGGCTCTGATTTTGTTTTGTTCTGTTTAAGACAGGGTTTCTCTGTGTAGCCCTGGCTGTCCTGAACTCACTCTGTAGACAGAGTTCCTCCTGCCTCTGACTCCCAAGTGCTGGGGATTAAAGGTGTGTGCCACTACCACCTGGTGGGCTGGCTCTTCTGTCTTAACTGTTGACGCCTGTATCATGACAGCACTTTGGTGTCACCCTCCAACAGCAAGTAAGGTTTGACAGAATCCACAGAAACCAAAGGAAGGCTGAATGTGACTGAGCTCCACCCTACCCAAACCCCTGCAAATCCTGGCCCACTTGCTCAGGTCACAGCTGGGCTAACAGACCCCAGTGAGCCAAAGATGGAGGCAGGATTGGGGTTTTGTATCATTAGGAAGGGACTTTGAGGAACAAGGACCAAACTCCAAGGCCAGCACCAGGGACACATGGGAAAGGAGAAAGCATCATGAGGACTCCAGCTACAGGTGTGAGCACTGAGGTTGTGGAAGCCACATCCCAAGGTTCCACTGTGGCAAAGAACTCAGGACTCACCTTCATGACTGGCTGGGCAAAGTAGCGGGCACTCCAGTCACAGAACCCAGTCTGTATTGTGGCGCAAATGAAGCTTTTGTGTCCGGCAGCGTCATCTGCATCATCTGTGGTCTTGGGGGTGTTTGAGAAAGAACAGAATCAGGAGGAAATGCTTTAGTCTCACTGATTTTAGTTTTCCTATACTGATTTTAGTTTTGAGACAGGGTCTCACTATGTCAAGCCCAGTCTGGCTTGGAAGTCCTAATCTTCCTGTCTCAGGCTCCTGAGTGTCAGGATCGTATGGTCGTGCCAGTAAGCCTGGCACTCCTCTACTTCTTACACTTGAAAGAATGTCTAACTTATGACAAAGGTCACAGTGAACAGTGCTGTAAGGGATGACCGTTCTGTGCTCGTCACAGTGAACAGTGCTGTAACGGTTCTGTCCTCTTCTCACTTGGCAGTAGAGAACCAGTGGTCTCTTCCTACCCCAGCATTCTGAGTGCTGGGATGACAGGTGTGAGTCACTGCTGCAAGCTGTGACTCCTTCTTTATTCCCTAGATGACAAAGTGAGCCATGGCACCCTCTACTGCTGAGACACACCCTGAACCTCCCTCTCTGCTGTGCAGTGGCTGACAGGATGTGGCTCTCTCTGTGGCTCTCAGAGGCAGCAGCACATTCCTCTCTTCTGGACCATTTTGTCCAGCTTAGTTAAAGGCAGAGCATGTGCCTGCCTGTGTAGAGTAATTGAACGCTTACGGGAAAAAAAACTAAACAAGCCATTCAGAACAAGCATCACAGAGCCGTGGCCATATCAAGTGGAGANAGAATGCTATTTACCCACAAAAGGGAAAAAGCAAATTAACTACACATGCTTACAGTGACTCATGGAGTGGCCCAGACGAGCCAACCTAGGAGGAGGAGGAGCTGTAGGAAGACCAGACCTGCAGATAGGGGTGCTAGACCTGGGTGCCACTGTGTCTCCAAGGGTCTCAAAGGCAGTAGGGCCACAGGGACAGAATGATCCCAAACTAAGGAATGTCAGGAAAGCAAAGTCCTCAGTACCCTGTCCTGACACTGAGTGCTTACAGGTCATGAGGGGCTGCAAAACAGCTTGTCTTTGTACCTGATCGGGGCCTTTGTCAAACATCTTTCGTGTTCGAGGAAACTGGTGGGAGTGAGGGGTGTACTGTGCCCCTGTGGGGCCTGCAGTACCCGGGCGGCTGGAGGGCAGGTCACGGCTGACAGTCTGCTTGGCCACGTCATTGGTCAGGCTACAGCTGCTGGTGCTAGATGCTGGTGGTGAGCCTCTGCAGTTGCGAGAAGAGCAGACAGCATGCTTTACTCTGAGGGTCACAATGCAGAAATGAGATCCCAGGCCCTCTCCTCCAGATATGTCTCCACCAAGAATGTGCAACTGCCTGGCCTGCCACTTGCTGAAGCTAAGTAGGACTGTCCTTGCTGGATGCTCCTTGGCAGGTGCTGAGAAGCATCCTTCACTAGACAGGAATGAACCAAGGCAGTGAGCACAAGATAACACAATCCAGAGCTGGTGTGTCTAGTCAGTCACACCATTTCCTGAGCAGAAACTGGTGTGACAGTGTAGAGCCAACCCCATTGCTCACCTACACAGAGAACCTAGGTCCTCTGAAAAAATTCCAAAGGCCATAGAAATCAGATATCACTTCAATGTTTCCTGTCATGCTGTGTGCAAATGAAGTGGTCTCGGGATGGGGAAGAAGTTTAGAGAGGGGCACCGTGTGCATGTGTGTTTAGGGAGAAAGGAGGGAGGGAAAGAGCATGGAGAGGGGTGGAGAAGTGCTAAGAGAGGAGAAAGGAAAGGAAAGAAAAGCAAGGACCCTACCAGAGTGGAGAGGGGCTTGGCAAGCCACTTACCCCACTTGGTGGATGTGCATGCCCTTGTTGGTCGGGCTGGCTGGGGCCGACTGAGTGAGAGAGGACGTGTCGAGGATTCGCTGGGGCCGGGCGTTCACTGTGGCCTACAAGAGCAAAGCAGGAATAACACAGGAGGTCAGAAGGTGATGATCTATCTGAAGCTATGAGGCTTCAGATTCCTGTGACATCCAAGGCTGCTCCTATGTAGCTTCAAAATGGAGAAAGCTTTTGTTTTCATGGAGGAAAGCTCCCCAGGTGAGATACTCCCAAAGGTGACACCTAGGACAAAGGGCTGCTCTTTGAGTTCTGTAGATATCATCCAGCATAGCCTACGAGGCTCAGGCCTGGGGAGTAATCCCCGCAGAAAGCTTTAGGAGCTAGAATGTGAGGTGTTCAACGCTCCTCCCCATACCAAGTCCACCTGGGGCCAGTCCTTAGCACTCTCCCATCCTGCTGGTCTCTCATCTCAGAGCCAGTGAGGTGACCTAAGCAGGTGTACTGAGGGTCAGGAAGAGCTGTTGTCCGACTGGCATGTGCCAAGATGTCCTCTAGGAGCTCAGGAGGCGGGGGAAGGTGAGCCCCGCAGAACCTTGAGCTGGGAGAGCTCTGTTCTGGGGTCACTGCCCAGGCCCAACACTTCTAAATCATTCACTCACTATTAGGAACACTGTCCCTATAGTACAGCCATCAGACAGGAAGTATTTATGCAGACAACGCCCTTTTCCTAGACAATCCTTGGCTTTTTACTAGAGTAGCAAATGGAGCTGGAACCAGTCTTCGAACAAAGCATCTCATTTTAAACTAGAGTAGTGCAGATGCTCCAGGAACGCTTGCTTGGCATTTAAAGTTCCCAGGCATCCCTTCCCTGTCCCCTAGCCTGACGGTTACATGATTCCTTAAGTCTACAAGGAAAAGAATTCAAGTGCAGACTCTGAGTTTAAAATGTGCCTTCTCAGAACGTCTAGAGAAACAGCAGGAGGCGATGGGGACAGAGGCTTTAGGTGGCTTTCTGAGAACCCCATGGGGTTCTCCCCACCCAGAACACAGGAATGGGTGCCACAGGAGACAGAAAGAGAGCTAGGAACCCATGGTTTCCAGGTCGGCCTGCTGCAGTAGNCTGCCTCTACTCATGGCTACTGCAATAAGACTCATTTTGTATCATGTTCAGAACCCTGCGAGAAGAGAGAGGCCTGCAGGGCTGGGTCAGGGCTGTGTCCTGGTGATGTCTGGAGGCGCAGATGAAACTGTCTTTGGCTGCATCACTGTAGTTTGCTCATGCTTCCTCAGCACTGGCCACGGCAAGTGTGGGGCCAGGTCAGGAGTATGAACAGAGCATTCCTTAGGGATGTGGCTGTAAGGACTGAGAATGCTGGGCCAGAATGTCCCCCAGGCTTGGGGGACAGTCCTTTCTTCAGGGACCCTGTCATGCAGTGACTAACTGCCAGGCAAGCTTAACAGAGTACGTTCAGCTACATATAGAGTTTGGGCTTGGGACACAGACCACAGTGGATGGTATATTGTGAGACAGGGAACTTTTCTTGACCAACTGGCCTGTGACTATCACCAGGCATGCAGTCTGCACAGAATCACTAGGACATAAACACACCATCCAGGAAGGGGTTGAGCAGCACTCCCACCTGGGGATAGAGGATGAAGAGAGGCAGAGGAGAGGCAGAAGTGAGGTCACAGAGCCAAGCAACTTTTCAGAGACAAATACTACCGGCTAAGTTGAACTCCAGGTCAGGAACTATTAGGGAGCTAAACTTGAATCTGGGAATGGAGACAGGAGCTAGAGGTGCCTCGTGCTTCCCGATCGCACCTGGGCTCCTATTCTGGGTACACCAGGAGCCATTCTTGCTCAGGGCTAAGTGCTCTCACATTTTTCCAACTAGAATGTCAGAAGTACATTGGAAGTCAGAGCCAAACACAGGAGGAAACCTCAGAAACTTGGCAGTGAATGTCCCCACCAAGCCTTACTGGGCTGGGATTGGCACTCCTGAACAAGGGTACCTGGCGAGGGCAGGGCACTTTGGAAGAGCTCCTCTAAGTGACTGAGTGGCAATGGGAAGCTGGGTGACAAGTAGAGATAGAGTCTTACTCTGTATTCAGGCTGGCCTTAAACTCATGGTTCTCCTGCTCTCACCCCCTGAGAGGCTAGGTTACAACCTGTTTAACAGAACAATGTTTTTATTATTTGAGCTATTTTTTGTATCTTAGGCTGGCTTTGAACTCACTAGCTAGCTGAGGCTGACTTTAAACTTCTGATTCCCCATCTTCCATTTTCCTAGTGTTAGGATTACAGGCTTGCACAACCACTCCTAGTTTTATGTTGTTCCAGGGATGGACCTCTGGATTTGGGTGTGCCAGGTAAGCACCCCCCTAACAGCTACAACTCCAGCCCAGGGGAACTTTCCTTCAGGGGCTTGGGAATATGCCCCTCTGAGAATCAGACTTCATCTCCTTGGGGCTCTACGACCCTTCAGTTTCCAGCATGTCTGGTCTGCATAGGTCCTGGTGAAGGGGTGGCTCCTGGAGGGATCCAGAGGCTGTGTCACTATGCTTAGGTGAGTTTACAAGTCTTTGCCTTTTTGCCTTTACTTTTCTCCTGACTCCAGTATCTTAGCAGCCATGCTTGGAGTTGCACCTCTGTTCCCCTCCATCCTCGGTGCAGGAGAGGGAAAGGAAAAAGAGCTGATGGAGCCACAGAGGCACCTTAGGGCCATTACCTCCTCTTTCTACCTTTGTGTGGTTTGAGAGTCCCCAGAAGGAGAAATAGGAACGTGAAATCAGGCTGTAGTTGTCAAGCAGCGTGGGTTCTTTCAGATGTAGCTAGTAGCAAACTTCTGTATTTGAATGTAGAATTCTAGAGGGCATTCCACAGTAATAAGGCCATTTTGACTCAGATGAGCAAAAATTTGGCTTCAGAGTTAAATAATGCAAAATAGATTCATTTCTTTATAAAGTGAAATACAATCTTCATAGTTTCTAGAGAAGTAAGGCATCTTTTAAAATTAAAATTATGACACACAAAAAGAATTTCCATAATGTTTATGTTCCCCAATTCTTCAGTATTGCTTATTCTAAATACACACACACACACACACACACACACACACACACACACGCATCCCTCCAGGGGCAGCCCATACTGGTCTCTGTAACTCTGGCTGTGGTGTGCCTCCAGCTGGTGGCATGTGCACACTGGAATCTGTCACTGTAGCAGAAGAGACACAGAGGCCAAATGCTCCTTTGCTGGGGGTTTGGGCTTCCCCACAGACTACTGTCCTGAGAGTGCTAGGCTGGTTTTTAAGGTGGCTGTAGCTTGCTAATATGGCAGGGAGAAGACAGGAGGCACGCTACTTTACAGTGGAAGTATGGGCACTCCCAGCTCAGAGCCGCATTCACGAAACACAACCCCAAAGCCCAAGCCTAGGAGGTCAAAACTGTACCCCTACCATTCCAGGGACTTGAACCCCTGAAAAGACAGTGTTTAACACTAAGGCTGTGTGTGTAGCACCAAACTCACTCACAGTCATGAAATTCAGTATCAGCACCAAGATTACAGTGCTAAATAATTTAGGACAGTGCCTGTGAGGGCAAATACGTCAGTGCACTGAAAGATAAACATAGATGCTGAGTCCTGACCAACAGACTCTAGATAGGGGCTCAACCTGGTAAAAGTGTCCTCAGTATGAGTCTTAAGTGTGCAGCTTGTGTAAGCATGGCCATGGTCAGGAGGTTGCCTTACATCTCTAAGAGCAAAGAATAAGCCACCAGACACCTTCATGCCAGAGAACTGTGATGAGGGAATGGATCTACCTACAAACTTTGAACTTAAACTACAGAGACTTGATGTCCACATGAAGCTTTAGGAGACAGGGTTTCTCTGTGTAGCCTGGCTGTCCTGGAACTTGCTCTATAGACCAGGCTGATTTTGAACTCAGAGATCCACCTGCTTCTGACTCCTGAGTACTGGTATTAAAAGTGTGAACCACCACTGCCCGGCTTAGAAATAATTTTTTTTTCCCGAGACAGGGTTTCTCTGTGTAGCTTTGGCACCTTTCCTGGAACTCAATCAGTAGCCCAGGCTGGCCTCGAACTCACAGAGATCCGCCTGCCTCTGCCTCCCGAGTGCTGGGATTAAAGGCATGTGCCACCATCGCCCGGCCAGAAATAATTTTTTAAAGACCCAAGCTTGAGGGACCCACATGGTAGAAAGGGGGAACCAACTCCCCCTGTCCTCTGATCTCCATAAATGCTGTGCATGGGGACATGGACATAGATACGCACACACACACCCCAAATAAAAATGTAATAAGGACCCAACCTGAAACTGTACTAGATGGGAGATGCTGGAGTGTACAAGGTAGTGTTAAGTGATAGGAATGACCTTCCCTAAGAAGCAGCAGGTAGATGTGGCTCTTGCAGATCTGTTGCTGTTCTAGAGAGACAAGGGAAGTCCTTCCTCTAGCCAAACTCTCCACTTTTCTCTCTTTCCTTTCTTGTTTCCTGTTTTCCTCTTGCCTGTCTTCCTTTGGCTTCAAACCATAGTATGTAACAAATACATACTATAATAACTTTAATTTTCTATTAAACAATAATTTTATTTATTTAAAACAATAATTTATTATTATTTATTTAAACAATTTAATTTTTATTAAACAATCAAACCTGCAGTTTTTCATTAGGCCAGTAACTGGTATCGGCGGACTGGGCTGTCTATTCAGGGTGGGTGTCTCTGCAGTGGGTCACACATAATGAGGGAAGTGAGCTGGGCTGTGAAGCTCATGGTGGATCCAGTTTAGGAAGTGAGTGGGGCTAGATCTCCCTTGGAGGAGGCCTGTTTGGCCATTAAAAGATGCCAGTTTGAACAGAACAAGCCAGGCTGCCTCAGGCTGGGCATGCTCAACACTTTGGCATTAAACCAGAATTACCGAGCAGGAAAACAGTAAAATTTACCCCTGAACCAACAAATCTATGCTTATAGGATGTGACCTCACCTTGAATCTAAAACCCAGAATGCACTCTGTGGTATTCACAGTGCTGCTTTGACAGAAGACGAGATGGACCACTGCAGCCTTTTAAAGCAGGGCACAGGGAGGCTGTTACTATCATGTGTAATACCAGCAGGAGCTGAAGCAGCAGCAGCTGTATTCAGTGAGACAATTTCAATCAGCCAAGGAGAAGACAGACACACAGAACGCATCTCCAGTCAAAGAGTGAGCACCAGTGACCAGGCCATCAGCTACAGGAGTGGCTGCTTTGAGAACCCTGCTTGGCCTTCAGACAGCACCAGGGCAGGCCTCCGTGCCTCACTAGGAATAAACAAGACAGCACCAGGGCAGGCCTCCGTGCCTCACTAGGAATAAACAAGACAGCACCAGGGCAGGCCTCCGTGCCCCACTAGGAATAAACAATGACTGGAACGAGAAAGCCACAGATCCTGGTCCCCTTCCAGGATAGGGTATAGTGACACATGAGGACAACTCCCCAGTATGATGGGTCAGCTGAGGGTTGAATATCAGGTAGGGTGATGTTTCCCTCTATGCTCCTTGCAACTTTTCTGCATGCTCAAAAAATTTTATGAAAAAGTCATAAAAATTTTTATTCATAATGAATGACTTCTAGTTTCCTCCACTTATGAAAGCTGAACTGTCTAACTTTAATAAACAATTAGAAAAACACCAAACAACTGTTTTCAGAAACTACAGGTACAGGGGCTGGTGATCCCTCTGATCCCTCAGAGATAGGAAACAAACAGGGGCAAGTGGCTTCCAGTCAGTATCCACCCACAGGGCAGAGAAGGGAACCCAGCAGGAGCCCAATGCTCTAAAGGGTGAGAGAATAATCAAGATCCAGGGAGGAGGTGGAGGGGAGAGGGGATGCCATTTGCAGGGATGGTCTCTTGAACCTCTGACACTTCAGTGAGTGGGATGGGTGCCCACAAGGCTGGGATAGGGAATGGGAATGGATTAGGTCAGATCCCCAGAGCTCTTAAAAAGGAATGGGAAGGAGCGATATTCCCCAAAGAAGAGTGTGCTTTTCTACCCAAAGAACGAGAAGCACAAAAACCCTGAACAGAAAAAGCAAGTGAAAGAACAAGAGCAGCTAAGTCAAGCGGGGAGTAAAAACAACACAGAAAACCAATGAGCACAAAAGCCCAGAACTATCAATATGGGTTCTGGAGATGGAGGAGAGGAAATCACTACAGATCATACAGACATGGGGATCGTGAGAAACAATGGCAGCATTTATATCTGAAGCTACAGCGCAAGTAAAGTTCAGGATACATCATGAAGCTCTAAATTCAAAATGCTTGCTCAAAGTTCTATTTATCATCTATCTACCTACCTATCTACCTACCTGCCTATCCATCCCCCACTCACTCACCTACTCATCTATCTTTTGGTTTTTCAAGACAGGGTTTCTCTGTGTTGCCTTGGCTGTCCTAGAACTCAGCCGTATCTCTGCATCCCAAATGCTGAGACTAAAGGCGTGTGCAACCACCACCAGCTTTATTTATTTTTTTAAGCTACAGTATAGACCTGAATGTCCCTGGAGCTCCTTGTTTGAATATTCACAACAGAAGCAGAAATGTGAGAGCTTTACTGACAATTTCTCATACACATACCTTGTAAGCAATGCTGTTGAGGACTTTCATGGCCAAATCAGAAACGTCTGGATAGGGATCAGCAGCTAGATGCAGCAAGACTCTCCAAATTTGAGTGTAAACACTATTAAAAGAAACTCCTAGAAAAGAGAAACAGGAGATATCTTAGTAGCAAGTAGGTCCCCGTGCATACAACAGGCTCGTGGGGTAACTTATTTTCTGAATACCCTATGCTGTTGGGAGGGAGCAGTTAGAGCTGGGGTTACAGGAGCTTCCCCATTTGTTGCTGTGTGATGGCTCAGCAGGTAAAGAGACGCTTGCCATCAAGTCTGATGACCTGAGTTCAACTCCCAGAACCCACATAGTGGAATGGAGAACTGATTCCCTCTGACTGCCACGTGCATATCATGGTACACTTGTGCATGCATGCACACATGCACACGATAAATGTTAAAAAAATTCTAGCAATAAACAGGTCTCATCTTTTCCCTTTTTTTTGAAATAAGGACTCTTGGCTGGCCTGGGACTCACTATGTAGATTAGGCTGGCTTTGAATTTATAGAGAGCCACCTGCCTCTGTCTTCCATGTGCTGGGATTAAAGGCATGTGCCACCATGCCTGGCAGGTTTTATCTTTGAGGATGGGTCTTTCTAAAGGAAAATGGCTAAAAACAGTCAGAGTTTGCATCTGGTTGGAGAATACTACCCAGTTCTCACGCATATTGCCTCTCATGTTTTAGACTCCTAGATGACACCATGGCCTTATGTGGGATTCAAAGTTCTATCTACAGCATACTCTACATGTAGTTTGTGCCTGTGACTTTTTGGGCTCCTGTTGTCCACTCCCTACGCTGGCACTGTTCTAAGTCCCTAGGAAGTCACAAGGTGTATATGCTGTCATCACAGTCATGTGCTGCAAAGACAGGCAAGATAGGGCCCTTGAAAATCAGATACTTCAATATCAGGCATGAAGGGAAGAAAAGGCATACTTGCAAAAGACCTTAGTGGAGGCTGCTCAATCCTATGTAACTCCTCAGTAATCTTAAAGGCAGGTATTGCTCCTAGCATGACCGAGAATGATGGCAAGGTCCAGTGAGTACTTATGCCCAGGCTCAAAGGGAAGTATGTGAATGTACATGCTGGACCATTAAGCCAGGCCACTTCAAGGGGATGCCTTAGGGAGATGCACAGTGCAGGTGGCTTTTTAGAGGAACAGGTCTGTTCCCTCAGCAGGAAAGTTGAGGAGGAAAGGCTGGTGGTGTAGAGCATGTCAGACTCAGAGATGATGAAAAACACCAAACCTTTGGAGAAGCACAAATGAAACCTGAGATCCTTGCAAGGGGCAGCCTACCCATAAACCTAAACGGGGGCATGGGCAATAGGGTTCAAGACTGCTAGGTACGGAAGCCTGCTGGGAGCAGGGGCCACTCCATGCTAGGGAATGAAGTGACCTTAGAAGAGGACATTGATTGAGAAATGTCTGCTTAGAGAGCAAGAGGGACTAAGAGTGGAGCTTGGTGTCCTTGCTTGACTGCTGGCATAGGGGGAGAGTCAACTTTATAGTGGGATGGATGGGAGATAGCCACAGACAACTCCATCCTGTATTCTGGGGTAAATCTGAACAGTCTTCTTGCTGCAAAGTGTGTTCTTATTCAACACCAGCAAGAGAGATTCAAAGAAGATTTCAAACAAGCCCTGAGTCCATGTCCCTTGCTTAGCCAACTCTATGAAGGAGTCTGAATGTAGACAGGCTGTCAGGACACAGGGTCACTCAGTGAGTAGAATGAGCTTCATGAATACACTCAAGTTCAAAGTCAGACTGATGAGGATTTGGAATGAGTGCATGGCTTCAACACAGGTGTGCATCCCTAATGATTGCTGGACCTACACCCACTTATCTACAGATGTGAGGTGAGTCCAATGTCCCTTCCATTAATCCTGGCTGTGTAGGGTGAGGCCTGGGCCATGGCAGTCATGTATATCCACTCACCAAGAGAGCAGCCTCTCAGCTCCTGAATGCATGGTTTCCCTGCTTAGGTGACTAATACGTTATTGCCTATCACTGAGGGCCTGAGTCTTAAGAAAGGCATTTAAAAAATATTTAATTTTTAAAATGGGTATGTGTGTGTGCACCTGAGGGTATGTATGTGCACTATGTGCATGCAAGAGCCCACAGAGGTCAAAAGAGGCATCAGATCCCCTAGAACTGGAGTTACATGTGGTTGTGACCTGCTGTATTGTGTGGGTGCTGGGATTTGAACCCAGGCCTTCGCAAGAGTAGTAAGCACTCTTACCCATTAAGCTATGCCTTCAGCCTCTGAGACAGGCATCTCTTTAAGGTGATAGATCATGACTTCAGAAACAGAATGTCCTACAACTGCACTGTGGACATGGCACACACTCACAGACATGTACTCAGCTGTTCCTAAGACCTTCAGTACCGGCTCTGTTCACAGTTGTGGGTCCAAGAGGAGCCAGGTAGGCACATGTGCCAGGAGACCTAGGCCTGTGGTAAACCTGGATATGGTAAAATGAAACAACATACAAACCCACTCTGGCTTGGGTTGACAGTGGCAGGGACAATCCAATGAAAGCGGCCTCTCACTCCATGCTCTCTAATGCCCCTGTAGCTCAGAAGTAGCAGACCAACTTTTAGCAACTTAAACTCCATAGTTCCAAACAGCGGGCTAGATTTACAACTAAAGTCTAAGAAAACTAGTACAACCAGCCCAGGATTTCTCTGGGCAAATGTCCTCAGATCTGATTTCCAGCTCTGGGGTATGGGGTTGCCAGGCATCAGATGTATCTCTGTGCCTTTCTGAGAGGAGAAGAAGAGGTGGCTCTGAGTGTACTCTAGAGACAGGGCCCCCATTGACTACATTCAAGAAGGAAAAGATGTCATGTGTTTTGCATGAAGCTTCACCTGAGAGAACAGGGAACTGGCCCTTCTGATAGAGCTAGCAGCCCTTTTCCAACTGACAGCAAGTGTATACACAGACCCTACTGCTCTGAGACTTCCTTCAGGGGAGTGACACATCGGAAGCAGCTTCCTGTAAAGCTCAGTTGCCATGTGACACTGAGCTGTAAAGGGATCGTGATGCTGATGGTAAACCTATGTGACTCAGATGTTGGACCTCCATCACAGACTGGGGAAGGGGATGGCAGGGGGAGGTGCAGGGGCATGACAAATGAGGTTTCTACGTAGCCCACCTGCCAGTTTAATGTTTGAACATGCAGATGCAGCTGGAGCTCCTACATGGAACAGGGTACAGAGGGCACAGGTGGGGTCCCAGAGCCTTTGGCTTCATGTGCTAGGGTGACAGATGCAGACTCCTGTAGGGGGTTGTTTAGAACCAGGAACCCCACAGAACACTGCCAGAAAGGCCGAACAATGTGCAGGACACAGAGGAAGGGAGACATTGGTAGATATTACTGCTTAGTTTAAAACAACTTTTTCAATTACTGGGTTGTCTTTGTAGAGATCTTGACTTCCATATAGTACCGCTCAGGACACAACAGAAAACACAAACAACCTCTGAGTTTTACCATGGTCTGTGATGGAGAGCACCATTTTTCCTAGCAGAAAGCAAAGCTATGATCACAAATTGCCTCTTGATTTCATGTCATCCCTTGGTTTGTCAGGAGTGACTTTTCCTGGCTCCCTGCCAAATGGACTGCCCTGTTTTAACATCTGCTATCTCCAAAGCACAGTCTGCCACCCTCATACAGAGATCAGTGCCCATGGGGACTGCGGTAAGGGACACTGGGTCCTGCCTCAAAGCAGAGCAGGAGCTGGGCCTGCCCAACAGCATGCCACTCACTGAGTCCTGGAAGGGCCAAGGATCTATTTTCATGTCTAGACTAGAAGTAATAAAAGACCGTGATGTTCTAGGATTGATTTTCAGGGCAATGGCCACAACTTTTCAAACAGCATATGATGAAAGGCAGTCTCTCGGAGCTCCGCAGCTGTGTCTGAAACACAGCGCTTGTTGGTGAGGGGAACTCCACTGAACATGAGCCTGCAGTATTGACCTGGGGCAGAGTGAGGTCAGGTCCTCTGATGATCTGGGAATGGCCAAGACTTCTGACGGTATTTAGAAACACAGATCCCAAGGCTAGAGTGGTGGTGGTGGTGGTGGTGGTGGTGTGTGCCCCCTGCCCTGGTGTTCAGAGTAAATCCAGTGAAATCTTCCCTCCTGAATCTACACTGCTGGCCTGATGAAGCCTTTGGAGGAGTTATGCTGACCCATTGCTCTGGCCTCCCATCACCTGTGTGGCTGTAACTGTTGCCTCCAGTGACCCCTGGAGTATCTGCATGACCCACTAAGCTTTGGCTTTAACCAAGGCTTTTCTAGAAAGAAGAATCAAGTTTACAGGTTGTTGGATCTCAATTCAGAATGTGTGCAACTCCCTTGGTCACTTTACCCCATGGTGCTGGGGACCAAAGCAGGGCCTGTGTGTGCTAGGTGAGCATTCTACCACTGAGCTACATTCCCAGCACTTAACTTTCTTCAGCGAATACTTGCTGGATTTCTTTCAGTCAGGGCAGCTATCAATGGACCTTCTACCTTTCGGTGCAAACACCTCACTGGATCACTGCTATGGGCTGGGATGTAAAAGTCTCTTTGTGCTTCCTGACTCCTTGACAAGAGGGAAACAGGGAGAAGCAGGGAAGAGTAGAGGTGGCTAATGGCTGGCTGTCACCTTAATGCTGATGGACCAGTACTCCCAGGGGCCTGAGGAGTCTTGAGGGTAAGAAACAGTTCATTCTTGCTGCTGTTTTTTCCCTGGAGCCATTCTGCCCCCTGAATTCTGAGCGAAGTAGAGGCTTGGGATTTAAGCCCTGGCTTCCATGGAAGTCTCCAGGCTTAGGCTCTAGAGCTGCTGGCTCCCACTGGAGCACACACAAGAGCAGGGCTCTGGGCAGTACCGAGGGTTAGGGTGAGGGCAGCTCTGTGGTTCTGTTATTTCTCTGTCCTCACTTCAGTTATCAGTTCTACCTTGGATCTGTTACCATGGTGATGCATTTCCAACATGCTATAAAATGTCACTGCTCAGCAGAGTTGTGAAAATCCTGGTCCTGTCCTCTGAGGCTCCCAGTGCCTTTGAAGTGAGACTATACCCCTTCCTCTCAAGTCTCCAGACAGAAATTCTCTTGGCATGAGTCTCAGATAAAGGTGCCGGTGACAGGCAAGAAGGTAGAGTGTACACAGTGGCACTGCCCTCCCTCCTGGGGTTGGAGCTCTGGCAGGGAGTAGGGCATTTGTGGACAGAGTTCAAAGTGGTGTGGGCTTGGGCTGCCAAGGGGTAAGGAGGGTGCTGTACAGCTGGTCCACTGAGCCTGGACCATGGGCCATCAGCCCCTCTCCAGCCTCTCTCCACTCTGCTGACTACTCCCATAGCTGTGCACCAGGAACACAGGGAACCAGTGGAAGGCTAGGACAGGCAAGGCTGCTCACTGCATACACACCAGCAAGAAACAGCTCTAAGCAAGAAACAGCCAGCGAGACTGTTCAGTTAGCACAAAGTGCTTCTGGTGTAAATCTGAGAAGCTGAGGTCAAGCCCCAGAATCCATGTCCAAGTGGAGGGAAAGGACTGACCCCATAAAGCTGTCCTCACATGCAGATGCACATTCAACAATAACGATGACATTTTAAAGAAAAAATAGCTCTTCAGAAATTTGATAATAAAAATGGCAGCCATGAGTCTTGATGCAGCTGGGTCAGTTATATCATAGAAACAACAGAGATCCTTTGTCAAGTAGGGACACTGCCCTAGCAAGAGCTTTGAGCTCTGAGGAAGGAGGGCACAGAGAAGCAGAGGTGGCATCACATCTCATAGGGGCTGGAGTTAGCCTGGAGAGCACACCATAGAGCTGTCCAGCTGAGATCCTCATTGAGGGCATCTCCAGCTCCAGACTGGACTTTCTAGGAAGTGCAGCCTCACCTGGCATGCAAGAACTTCCCATGGTTCACAGACAGGTGCATGGTGCAGTGTTGAGATCAAAAGCACATGCCTGGCATAGGGAAAGAGGCTCAGAAAGAGGAAGGGGTGATTAGGGGATCCATGAGGTCATCAGGCCATGACCCATTGAGAACAAGAGGAGTGCTGATGTCAAAGATCCACATATGAGGTGAGTGGAGATCCATGTTCCCTCTGCCCCAGGCCCTGCTGTATCAGGTGACCACAGAGCCAGAGAGCAGGTCACCACAGAGAGCACTCTGATGAGGCAGATCTGAGAGGGAAGCAGGATAGGACATCTGGAAGGGAGATCCTTTTGTGAGAACAGGTGTAAATGTGTGTTCTAGGTTGCCATGGTTTTGAAAACCTCTTTTGAAATATTCAGAGAAATGGGCTAAAGAGATTGCTGTTCTTCGGTTGAAATGAAAGAAGAAATTGGCTTTAAACAGGCAAGTGTTGCCAGTAATGGGATTCTGCAAGTTATGAATCTTAAACACTACGTAAGCTTTGAGGTCTCCATGTGGATGTGTGCACCACCACTCTGAACAGGGAGAAGGCTAGCAGGGAGGAAGGTTGCTGTTTTCCTTTCCTTCTTTACTCTACTCACTCTCAAACTTTCCCCCTCAAATTTTGTTTTTTTCTTTTATGTGTATGGGTGTCATGCCTGCATGTGTATCTGTGTATCATGAGTGTATCTGGTGCCTGTAGTGGCCAGAAGAGGGTATTAGATCCCCTGGAACTGGAGCTACAGACAGTGGGTGCTGGGAATCAAACCCAGGTCCTCTGCAAGTGCAGCCAGTACTCTTAACTGCTGAGGCATCTTTCTAGCTGCATCCCCATGTAATTTTCCAAGATCTGAATGATATACAGATAATACACACACACACTTACAAAGCAGCGTGAGAAGGTGCCACCACACAGATACCAACTTCTGAAAGGGTAGGTAGGGAAGGGGGAAGTAGACACTCCTGGGCTCCTCTATAGGAGCTGCTCTGCATCATCTGCTGTGGCCCCCAACAAAACATGATTCCTTAACCCTTTCATCTCCAAGATCAAAACTGAAGGTAAAGCTAGTATTCACTTATCAGAGCAAGAAACAGGCTGAGCTGGCCCTGTAACAAGGCCCTTGAGCCTAAGGAAGATTCCAGGGCCCCAGGCTATACTGTGCATGTCACATTGGGTCTCACCAAGATGAAAAGAGATGTGTGGTCTGCTTAGGGCTTACAATTCAATTCCACAGTCTGAGAATGGGCACAGGCATATAGCAAGAAAACTCAGTAGCTAATTCTTATTTCCTGTGCGATGTCAGTAAAGTCCAGGGGTCACTACTCATGGCAGAATGAGAGAGAATACTGGCCATTAAACTCCAATTTCTAGGCAATGAAGAGTCAAGCTGCTAGGCTAGAGTTTGAGCAGTTGAGCCCTGAGGGCCCTTTAGGGTGAATGACACTCTGCCTTGACCTCCCACTGCTTACTGTGGGGCTCCTCTGGGCCCTAGGGGCAGTGAACAGTAACCCTGCTTTGCCTACCAGAAACCTGGCACACCCCACTTCATCCTTTGTTGTGATAAGGAGGCTGTCTAAGCTGAGAGCCACCGCTCCATACTGCCAGGGGCTAGCACACAAGAAGAATGCAAAGAAAGACAGATGGACTCGTCTGGCAGCCTTCCTGCCCGACATAGCCAGCAAGCTCACATATCCCTGGACCAGCCCGTAAAATACCATCCCATTGCAAAATGTTCTCCTCACTTCTTCAAGCTCCAGTTAATTCCTATTCTTTTTGCTTCCAATGGAGATAATTTTGGCTCATTTATCTGACCAAATAAAGACATGTGCTGTTTTCGGGTAGAGCAACCCTTGGCACGGGAAGACACGCAGGCAGCAGAAAAGAAGGATGAGGATGGGAACTTACCTATGAGGGAGTTGAGTGCCGAGTAGGAGCTCACACGCCGCATCTTGTCGATGGTCTCAAAGGACAGGATGTATTCCTCGTTCTCAGGGCTTCCCAAGGTGCTGCTGGCGCTACTGCTGGTGCTGAGGTTCCCAGGGGAGAAGGCCACTGAGCTGCCCGCTGGCCAGAATATGACAGGCAGGAGGTCAGGGTCTTACAATTAATGGCTTGTCTGACTAAACTGTGAGCTTACTTCACACTGGGCACATGCATACACACAAGAGCATACTAATGGACATGTGTGTGCACAAACTGGTGGACCCCTTTCCCTGGAACAGGTCAAGCTCTGGCCTGCCTGTAAAAGGTCTATATTGTGACCCTGACTGATCTAGGTGCTGAACCGGGTTTTTGCTATGCCCATGTCTGGAAGGAAGATTCTGATTCAGGAACAGTTGGCCAGTTTTCATGCTGGCACACAGGATATCAAGGCCCATGTTCTGTATGGCAGACAGGGTCAAGGGGCACAGTAGCATTTTAGAGAAATGTCTTGTAAAAAGCACACTGAACCTTCCCACCCCAAATACTGGTTTCTGGCATCTTACATTCTTCCGTCAAGCTCAGATTCTGCAACGATTTGTTCAGGTTCCTCGCTGAGGTGACAGCTCGGATGTTCCCATAGGAGCTCACTGAACGGAGTCTGGGGGTGCATGGGCTGTCTCGAACTGGAGTCAAGCTCCCCCCCTCTAAGAAAGAGGGAGAAAGGAAAGAGTTAGCAATAGGTTTCAGGATGGGGGCATGTGGATGCCTGCAGCCATGGCAACAGGAACAGTTACTGGGACAAGACTGCGTGTAGGACCTTTATGTCACTCACCTGATGTGAGTGTGGGACTCAGTGGGACAAAGGTACTATTTGTAGCCATGTGAGTATTAAATCACAAGACAGCATGGGGCAGAAGGGCAATAGTAGCTCTGAGGCCATTCTAGGTATTTGGTGGCACAGGCAGCAACACAGTGATGCCCAGCACCCTGGGCCCAGCAGGGGCCCCAGCCTGCTGGCAGCTGCCCCTCCCCCTGACTGGCTGTTTCTACCCAGCAAGCTCAGGCTTCAGTTCCTTCTCAGATGACTGAAAGGAGGGAGGCTTTGCTATCAAGATCACGAGTCTCTACAGTGAGTGGAGGGAGGGGCGATGAGAGAGGAAGGTGGAAGATGACTGTATTCTCCAGCGAAAAGGACAAATGTGAGATGAGGCGCTTCCTAACATGACTCACGGAAACATGAAGCCAACAACAATGTGATTCACAATTACTCGTCACAGGAAGACGGCTAATGTTCTTTTCAGCATGCCCCACTGCAGAGGTTGCCATCTTTCAAGATGTCCCCAAATTTGAATTCCAAGAAAGGTAAGAAGGAAGGAAAAGAGTAAGAGGGTCAAGCATGCCCTTTTCCTGCACTTGTAATCCTCTAAAAGCCCGAGACAACAGGAGTACCAGGAACTACCCAAAGCAGTAACAGAAAGCCATGCTCAGACCCAGCCTAACTAGACCACTGACAGTTTGGTGAAGGCCAGGAAGGAGGTCCTGGGCTCCCTGTGTGCTGTACCTGTGGCTGCAGGAGAAGGCAAGGGGTAGTTCTTTTCCTCTTCCATGAACTGCAGGGCCACAGTGCAGAAATTGCTCTCATATTGAACCACAAGGTGACTCAGAGCCACCACCAGCTCCTGTTGAAAGAGAGAAGGGACAATAATGTCTACAGAGGCAGGAAACTGACTGGATAGCAGGTCTGCAAGCTAATTAATACCTAACGTGACTCTAGGAAACGAGGCGTCAGAGCAAGGCTTGCTCAGCATCACAACTGAGGAAGGGGAAGTCCAGAAAAAGCCTGGGGCTGTGAGGGCACCAGGCCAGTGGCTGTTGAATGGTGTTCCCAGATGCCAGGCACACTTGCCTTAGTCTGTTCACTCACTGCTAGGCAGGAATTATCAACCCAAGGCTTTCTGAAGCCACAATGTGAATCCCACATCCCTGGAGTATTTAAAATTAGGCCTGTGACCCTGGCCAAAACTGCCTTTTTTTGATCCCACTCCAGGGACTGGTAGGCACAGTTGACAAGCTGAAGCATTCTTTACAGCGAGCAAGAAGCTTTCTCAGCTATAGTAGGTTCCAGACTCTGTGAGGGAATGACAAAAGTCCTTGAATTAAAACACGACAGCTAGGTCTAAGTGCCTGAGTCTGAGGAGCCAGGATTTACATGGAATGTAGTTTATGATAGTTTAGCACCACAACATAAACGCTTGGAGACAGAGTCAAGAGGAAATGAAACAGAATGCAGACTTGTGAACACGGGGATCGTTCTCTGTAAAGAGAAAGACGTTAGCAGAGAACCGAGGTCTGCCGGAGAGACCCTTGTATGCTATAGGAAGCCAGGCCCTGAGGCTTCCCTGAGCTGACCAGCGGGCTGTAGATAGGTGCTGCCAGGCCTCCTTGGGTGTTGTCTCTCACCTCAACTGCACACACTTCTTTGCTCCCCCCATTTCTCCCAGCTCCAGGCTGCTTTTTGCAATGGCTCACTCCTGTAGCTCCAAACCTCGGGTTCACCATGAAATGCGATGCTGAGCAGCTCTGCATTCAGACCTGCTACAGCTTCCCAGCTGTGCCCGGGACCCCAGGTCATGTTGCTCAGGCCAGAGGCTTGGCATTCATCTCTACCAGCCCCTTCCACATCATCAGACCAAGGGTGAGGGCCCACTGAGTCTTCACAGACACTGCCAACATGAGGCTCATGGCCCCCTGAAGCTACCTGACCCATCACTATGGAGCCAATCCTCTTTACCCATGCAAGGGGTAAAAGTTTCCCAGACAGACCTCACAAGCTGGTACCCACTGGGCCCTCTGTGGAAGAATCCATACCTGTCTCCAGAAAGTTCATATTCCCCTTTCACTCCATACAATGTGGAAGAAGCTGGTGTTGCCCTTGATGGCTAATCCAGACCCAGGCCTCAGCACTTTGGCTCATAGAAGGCCATCAAGGGTGAGCTTGTCACTTAAGGAAAGGTCAGGAGTGCAACTCACACCTGGAGTGTCCTCACTATGCCTAGTAAAGACAAAGGCACAGAGCAACCCTTTGATGGCAGAATGCTTGCACTGAATGTTCTGTTTCACTCAGAACACAGACGGTCTGCCCAAAAGATCTAACCTAGAGTATGAACAATGCCTTCACTCAATGCTCAGGAGCAGTGCCAGACTGTGTATTCAGTACCTTGCCTCACATACCCACTGGTGAACAGTGGAGACTGCTTCAGTAGTCCTGGGATGGGCTGTTGAAGACACACTGCACTCTACACTGTTGAGCTCTTCTACTCACTCCCATCAGTGCTGTGTCACTGCACTCTACACTGTTGAGCTCTTCTACTCACTCCCATCAGTGCTGTGTCCTCCACTGCACTTCTTGGTAGGCCCCTGGTCTCCACACCCATGGCAGTAGCTCTGACACTTTCTACCAGTTTGAGTTTGAGCCAAACACATGGCCGAGGAAGGTGGGCAGTGGGGAGCTGCTCTGTGGATCTACCTTACTCCGTATAAGTAAACTACCAGAAAAATGCCCCACAGGGACACTCTGGTCACAATCTACATCCCTTTACAGGCCATGCCAGGCAAGGTAGAGTGACTTGATCATTGATAGCTTGATCATTTTTGCACTTTATGGACAGGTTGAAGTTCAGAGTAACCCGGAAAGCTGCTATGAATTTGCTGACTTTTAAATTCTGCAAAATCAGCCGGGCGGTGGCGGCGCACGCCTTTAATCCCAGCACTTGGAGGCAGGCTGATCTCTGTGAGTTCGAGGCCAGCCTGGGCTACCGAGTGAGTTCCAGGAAAGGCACAAAGCTATACAGAGAAACCCTGTCTCGAAAAACAAAACAAAAACAACAACAAAAAATTCTGCAAAATCACCTCATTAAAGACTCAGCAAACTAAAACTCACCTTGTTACTGTCATCAGCTCAACAAGAAGTTTCTCTCTTCTAAAACATCATTTCATTTTTAATTATGAGTTTGTTTGCTTGAGTTATGTGTACATTAGTGTGGGTGTGAGAGAGGGCAGAGGGGTTAGATTCCCCTGGAACTAGAGTTATAGGCAACTGTGAACCACCTGATGTGGGTGCTGGGAACCAAACTCAGGTCCTCTGCAAGAGCAGCAAATGCTCCTAACCTCCGAGAGACATCTTTCCA
>LZPO01066946.1:0-10039 GCA_001675575.1 Neotoma lepida
TTAGAGAAGATGCATTCCCTTTGCCAACCACTAACAGTCATGAGCTCTTCAGGAAGGGGTGTGGTCTCATGGGGGTCTCCTCAGTCTGTGATGGAAAGTTGAGAATCAGTCCGAGCAGGTATCCAGGGCTGCTGTGTGTTCACAGTTGCAAAGACCATGCCCTATCTGTATGGCAGCATTTCATGGCACTCCTTCCCATCCTACTGTTTTCAATCCTTTCTGCCCTCTCTTCTGTGAACAAACATCTTGGTTACCTGAAAGAAACACCAGTAGGACATTAGTTTATCCAGTGAGTGATACTGAACTAAAGCGTGGAGAATCACATTGAAGAGACAGCATCAAGCAATAACCAACTACTCACTTCACCACTCATTGGCTCTGTGCTCTGAAACTCTGACATGTCCTTCCTGTTCAGTGTTTTCATTTCTAAAATGAGGATAGTGTTGGTATGTATTTCATAGGTTTGCTGGGAGACACTGGAGAAGCAGCACCTGGTATAGTTCTCTGTCCTCTAGAAAAGATGAGTGAATAAAGCACTCCCACCATTATTGTAAGTATCATTTTATGGAATTGAACTAGGAGCTTCTGTTGTTGATTTGTTGAAACCTCTTGCTTCAACTTACAAGTAAGGGCTTTGAAAAGACTAATGCCTGAGTTAGGTTATTAATTAAATGATCCACAAAAACACTTATCATAGTGTTTTGCATGTAGCCAACTCTCAACAGACCTTTGTGATTATTATTCCTATCATTGTTACAATTATTTGGAGAGGAAATTGGTAGAGGAGAGCAGGGAACCACTACTCAAATGAGGTCTTTGTTCTTTTTTATTTGTGATCAATTTCCAATTTCTTTCTTTTCTTTGGCTCCAGGATCTGTACTTTAGGTCTCTCCCTCTCCAGCACTGGGATTACTGGCTTGCCCTGTTGCTTCCTGCTTTTTATGTGTTGGAGATGTGAACTGAGGTTGTCTGTGAGAAGCACTTAAGCACCTTCCCAGGTCCATTTTCTTCCTCTTCCTGCTTTGGCAATCCTCTACATTATCCCTTTGGCATACAATTCCTGACTACTTGAGTGTAGGTGTGTGTTTGTGTGCATGTATGGATCTGTGTAATACATATATGTACAGTGTATGTGCATATGTAATAATCAATGTGCATAGGTATGTGTACATTATGCATACTGGATGTGTGCACAAAAAAGAGTACAGGGAAGGTGGATATGGCTGTTTTGGAAGCATAAATAATACATTTCATGATTACCTGTCTCAAGGAAAGGTACATTCATACACAAGTGGTAGGTATCTCCACCCACTGAGTCCTGCCTTTGTCACCGGTAAGCAAGGCTAGATGGAAAATGAGAAGTAGCTGGAGGGTGGGTTCTTTCACTGCCAAGTATTCTTTGGGCCAAATCTTTCCTGGAGTCACTTTCACTATCTTGCAAACCTCAGGCAGCTCTGAGACTTAGAAATGTTCCCAATGGCACAAAACTAAATTGGTAAGTGTTTTTCTGAGAACTTAATTTTACTAACACAGAAGTAAAACATTACTCTCAATGCGATTGCCTGTTTATCTGCCACTGTTCTAGATTATGAGTAATCTGTGGGCAGGTATAGTGGTTTTCTTTCTATTTTTCTCTCTCCCTGGTTTAGCACACAGCAACCAAAGAACTGTCTTAGGCATTTACTGCAGTAATGGGTGAATTCCATTTTGAGCATCAGGCTAGCTGTATCTGCCTGTGCCTCCACTTCACAGAGAGCTTAGCAAGCTCCCAGGAGATGTAGTGGCCAAAAGTCTATATAGTAATACTAGTGTTGTACACTGGTGGACAAGATAGACAGGTTCCTTTGCTTCTAGAAGAAAGAAATGGGTTGAAGGGATGAACAAAAAGATTCATAGTAGGATAGTAGCAATTAGAAATAACAGACGCTGTCACTTGCATCCTGTGGAAGGAGGTCATCTTTGCTCTAGAGGAGACAGGTTGGGGCCCGAGGAAAGAGACTGACCAGTCCTTAGCTGCCCACACAAGACCACTATGGGTACAGAAAGGAGTCAATATATACATAGTCACTGTAATGTACAAAATTAGCCCCAGAGGGTTCAAAAAGGCTGGCTTAGCTTCCTCTGTTTGTTGAGCCCCTATCAGGCTAGATGTGGAACCAGCTCAGGTGCTGGAGTACTGCCAAGTTTGATTAACCTGAGAGCTGTGTGCATGGGTGTTCAGATTGGTCAGTGTCCAGGATGCCTAGGTAACTATTTTGACTGCCCACCCTCTATAGTTGTAAACCAAANAAACTGTTGTTTGTTTCATTCTTGGTTATAATACACAGATAATAAACACAGATTATTCACCAAATCCACAATGATTTGGTGAATAATACATGCTGTGGATAAAAACAAATGAAAGCATAAGAGTGGAGGTTAAGTCATCAGCCTGATATTCTGTAGCTCAGAAGAGGCAGAACTACACTTATTAAATCGGAGGGCTGACTGATTGACCTGCTTAATCTGTGACCAAGAGTCTGTGCTACCATGCTGAGTGCTGGAGATGGAGCAGTCAGCAAAGCAGGCAGTCTCCTGTTCTAGGAGGCTGGAAGCAGAGAAGACAGATCATAAACCCTTGAAAAGGTACAAAGCACCTCAAAGGGAGAATGCAAGATGGGAGAAGAGGTGAAAAGGAGGTTAAACCAAGGGAAATGAGGTCAGTTTACTGAAGACTTACCTGAATTCCCATATTCATTGCAGCACTATGCACAAAGCCAGGATACGAAATCCACCCAAGCATCCACTGAAAACAATGAATGGATAAGCAAAGTGTGACACATGTATGTCATGCACATACTGGAATATTATCACTGGCAACAACATAGATGAACCTGAAGGACATTGTGATAAATGAAGAAGACACAGAGAAAGGCAGATGGCACATGACCTCAGCTCTGTGTGGAATATGGAGGTCTACTATTACTGCACAGCAACTATACTTATTCCATCTTAGATGTTATCTTCATAAAAATTTGTATGTCTTGTAATAGATACATTAATCAGCTTCATTTGATAATTTCACTATGTGACAAAGCATCATGTTGAACACACATAAATATAAAAAGCTTTTAAAAAAATAATGACATGGTTATCACACTCATAAGCTCACAGCAGCTGTGGTGACCTGCACAATACCTCCACAAGATCAAGCCAGTCAAAATTCAGGCATAGATGGGAAGGCACCCTCAGACNCTGCCCATCATTGAGGAGCTATTGACAGAGGGAAAGGGGAATCATTCACTTTTCAGGGTGTGGCCACTGGTAGGTTTCCCATGATCCACTGGATGGCCCCACACCCATGAACATAGGATAGCACTAATTAGACAGTAGATTATCAAAAAGAAAGAAAGACAGAAAAAAGATGAAGATATGAAATTGGGAGGGGTGTGTGTTGGAGGGATATAGAAGGAGTTGGAGAGGGAAATTAGTGGTAGAGATCATACTTCATTGTATACGTGAATGAAATTCCAAAAGAATGAAGTAAATGAGAATGGCAAGAGAAGTAGGACTGTTCTCAGCTGGGGTGGTGGAGGAATACTTCTCCAAAGAAAGGCATTTGGTCTGGACTTCCTTTCTTGCTCTATGAGGTAGTATTGGTCATAAGCGTGTTGATTTTGCTTGCAACCCTTTCTGCCTGGCTCCCTCCATCTGCCTTTCTCTGTGGGTGTCTGCAGAGGCTGTTTCCATCATAGCCATCTTCCGTTTATGAGTCTGACGCTGTCCAGGGTGTCTCCAGTCTATTCACTCCATAGCCCAGACTCAGGAGCTGTTCCTATGGCCGCTGACTCTGAATTATGCATATAACCTGTTCATTCAGGATGAACATATTCTCCCAGGCAACCTGTATGGAAAAGTATGGAAAGAGGATGGTGGGAGCGAGGCCAGCTCCTGCCAAGATGTTTTCTGGGAAAAGAGAGCTTTTGGTGTCCAAGGAAGAGGGGATGAGAAGCAGGAATTGGGAAGGGCAGCAGGCTTCATCCTGGGCCTATTTATAGGATAATTGTCAATTAGGTCTTGCCAACTGGAGATTTGTCTAGAAATATCCTCGAACAGAATGGTACACCTACCTCCAGTATCTATGCCCTTTGTTCTCTCTGAAATGCCTGTGTGGAAAAAGGTGTGCTGTCCCTCTTTTGGGTATAGAAAGCCGTGATGACTTGGGCAAATTATTCCTGCTTGCTTCTGTGAGGGCACTGCCACCAAGTTCTTCCTTTTGTCACAATTATTGCTCTCGCCCAGGCCTTGCTGGATCAGAACTACAAGATCTGAGTTGGAGCTGGAGCTAGCAGAGGTGGGGCATGGGAGACAGGCTTTTGAGAGTATAGCCTGACCCCAGTTCTGGTCATGTCTTTTGAGTCTTCATCCACCAAGGTGTGATGAGGAGCAGCATCCCAAGCTCCCATTACCATGGCCCATACCACTCTACCACAATGGACTGGTATCTTCCCAAATCTAAGAACTAGAACAAACTTCCTCCCTTAAGTAACTTCAGTCAGGTATTTTGCCACAGGAAGACAAAATGTAGCCAAAACTTTTTCTAATGGGAACTCCATTGGGATATTTAAGAAAACCCAACCTCGCTGTCAAGACCATTTCTGTACCAAACCTTATAGGCTATGGTGTAGCCCAACTCCTTCCTATCTGTGTATGCACAACTTCTCCCAACATCTCCCCTGGAGACCAGGCCTTTGGTCTTGGGGATACTAATGCATAGCTAACCTTGTTGAACACTTTTCATGCCAAGCGTGAGATTAAGTGCTGTTCAGGGACTATGGACTGTTTTATTTCATTCTTAGAGCACTCCTAAAAGGGGAAGTGTTTCTATTTCATGTTTTTTAGATCATAAGTTAGAATGTTTGTTTATTTACTTTGAAATTATTTTTATGTATGTGGATCTCTGTGTGTCTTTGTGAGGCTTGTGCACAGGGCATTCAAGTGCACGTGCACACGGAAGCCAGAAGAGGGCATTGATCCTTTGGAGCTGTGATCTACTTGATGTGAGTGTTAGGAGTAGAATTTCCATTCTCTGTAAGAGAAGTATGCACTCTTAATCTACTGAGCTCCAGCCCTTAAATCTCTCTCTCCTTCTTGGCTCAGGGGAAAGGCTTGCTGAGCCTAGTGAGGCTGAGAGCAGAGATTTAACATGGCTTCTCCTTGTAGCAGCTGGTACAGAGGGAGGTGTCAAGAGCACCGCAGAAAGCCCTAGCTGTTCTTTATTCTGGTGTGAGCATGGGTCAATCCCCCAGCCTCTCTGAGCCTTGGTATTCTCCTGTGGAAATGGAAAAAAGCATTTCCTTCCTCAGTAAATTTCTAAGAACATTTTATGTTTTTGAGCACTTTGAACATATCTTACTAATTTTTCCTTTTGGATCACAAAAAGACATGTTGAGATCCCTCAATTGAAGGCTTCTAGGTCTGGCTATGATGCCAAAGGCTCAAAGGATTGAAGGAGCAAGAGATGGAAGATGTAGAAGGTTCTGAGATGACTTTGCTCCAACTGCCTGTTCACTCAGTTGCTATTTTTTCCAGAACCCCCTTTGTACCTGGCCCTGGGTTCCATAGTGCTGGGAGGAGAAAAGCCATTGGTTTTCCTGGATAGGAGTTTGTGGTTTTAGGTGAGAAGACAAGATTAATGACAACTCAGAATTACTAGACACGCAATTCAGCTTAGCACTAGGTGGATAGGGAGTGGAGATGTAGAGTTTTGCAAAACAGAAAGCGATGGAGAGATGAGAGTAAGCAGGGAAGGTCTTTTGGCAGGAGTGGGCTAAAAGGGCCGAGAGCTTCAGGGGATGTGGTAGAGCTATGGTGACGCTTCCCATCAGTCCATGCTGTGTGAACATTGTCAACATCTTGGTACTCAGAGACACTCAGAGCTTACTGTATCTTAGACATGGAGCCAAATTCATCATCCGTCCCAATCCCCTGAGGCTGACATGGCCATACCTCATTTTTCCTGAAAGGAAACAAGCAAATGGAAGTAAGTGTGTCTAGGCTATCATCAATGGCAGAGATGACTTCTAACTCTGGTCTGTTTGGTATGTGTAGAGCCTGTGGCTTAATCACAAAGCTGGTGTGTGAACTGCTGTCCACCCGGGCAAGAGAAGGTGTGGCCAGTAGGAAGACTGACATTTGCTGAAAGAAGAAGAGGAAGGGGTTAGTTCTCAAGTATTCTTTTGTTTTGATGTCTATCTGGGAAGAACTTTGGGGCAAAGATATTTTTGCCTAGGAGACAACTGACCTGGAGGAAGACCAAGTCATAGGAATAGGAGGTGGCTGGATTCTTTGGGTTAACTCAAGTTCTGTCCAGAGAGTGGGGAGCCCAAGGCTACAATGTTCTTAGTGTAGTATATGAGGGTGGGAAAGAGGGACTATAATGGTAAGCCATGCTTTNATCTCCAGCATGGCCCTTATTGGGAAATGTGGGCCTAAAGATCTTGACTTGACCTACCCAGGGAAGCATGCTTCAAGAAGTGGACAACAATGAGACCAAGAATGACAATCAAACCTCAGCCTAGTGCTCGGTAGCTCAGTGAAGGAGTTATGAACTAAGATCAAGTGACTCTTAGCCCCTCTTCAAGTTTGTTGTGGAACCCTGGGACAAGCCATACCTTCTCTCTGCTTTCAATTTCTCTATCTAATAACATGGGCATTTGGACCAGATGAAGGTTGAGTAGGTGTCAAGTTCCAGTAAGGATGATGACTAAGCATTTGCCAAGATTGGAGATGCTATTTAGAAATTTTCTTTTCTGTAATAGGATGGTTATCTTTGGGCTGACTGCTTGGCTTAAAGTCCTCAGAAGCAGACTTAACATTAGTTAGGACCTGGAAAGAGGTTGGAGACATCCCTACTGCCCTAGAGAAGAAGGGACTGGCAGGGCTGGTGTGATGGAGCAGCCGCTGCCTGCATCCCAGAATAGCTGCAGCCTCCTGGCATCTGCCATGCTGGCTGCAAAATCCCATCCCATTGGCTGCTCCCTCTCTCTGCCATCTGCCAGGTGCTGCTTTCCAGGTTTTTGTGGCACTGGATAAGCAGTCCTGTGTGCATTATAGCATGCTTGCTAGCTTCTTTCTCCAAGTACCTAGGACCATAATAGCAGCTCCTCTCTGCTTCCCTCACTTCACCTCCACAGTGGCTGAGGACAGAATAGTAGCTTGAGACAGTGGTAAGGGGCTCGGAGTTTGTGTCAAGGGTTGCAAGGTCTTTTTAAAGATTACTGTCTGGCTAAAGATGAGTCTGAGCATCTCTCTTGACTTTGATATCATCACTCCAAAATTAAAGTGTAGTTGAGCCATTATTCTGCTGTTTTTTNCTGTTGTGGAGACAAATTAGGTCTTGACTTTCTACTCATTCCCAGCCACACAGTTGAGATGGAGCTTACTCCTATCTCAGCTCCAGCTGGTCATGTTAAGGTGCACAAGTCTTTGCTTTGGTCATAGTGACAAGCTGGAGGCTGAACCAAATTCCAAAGGACTTACCAGAGGCAACCCTGAGGCAGAACCACTAAAAACACATATCCTCTTATGGTGGTGATGGTTCTGATGTACCAATTGGGTTATTTCTCTGAGAATATTCTCATGGGGAAGGGTGGGAAATGTTCTCCATTGAGTTATGAAAATGACAAATGCCGTTGTCTGTTTTGGTGGGTTGGAATGTAATCAACAGAAACAAAGACCAGAGACAAAGAACTAGCCTTGATGATATTAAGTCCTGTTTCTCATTGATCCCCAGTCCTTTTCTTCCTATAGCTCCACCTTCAAGCAGAATGAAGAGTAAAGGGTTACAAGATGTGGGACACACTTCACAGTTTTACTTTAGTGGTTAGAGAAAGCTTTTCTCTCAGTATTAGTGTGATCTTAGGCTTGAACAAAGCAAGAAAGTGATCTGGGCAAATACATAGAAGAGGGTCAGTCTAGAGCAAGGGAGTAGAAAGTGCAAAAGCCTTTGGGTATGAGGTATCTGATATCTTTAAAGAATAGTAAATATATTTAGTGTGGATGGGAAGTCAGATGGTAACTTAGAATGTCTCTTTTGGGTATCCAAACTGTGGGGTTACTTTTTTCCTGCCTGCACCAGAGTAGAGGTGGGATCTGAGCTACAGTTTTATAGTGTTTGTCAGCTGTGACTTGAGGGTTCAGAAATGTCAGAGATCAGCATTGAGGTTCATCCTATAACTGACTCTCTCTCTGTTCATTCTCAAGAGATATGACTTCCCTTAATAAGCTTCCTCCGATAACTCCCTAGAATCTGTCACAACTACTTCTAAAGAGCTCTAGAGGACAAAACAATTCTTTGTAGACAGAAAAGCTTCAATGGAATGGATTTCTTTCATTACAATTGCTGAGGTGTGACATTCCATGAACACATGCCAATTTGTTCTCTGTGTGTTTGTTCCTTTCTTCATTCATTTAACAAGAATTTATTGAGTGTCTGATATCTGCCAAGGTATACAGAAAGGCACTGAATCTACAAAGATGAATCAGTCACAGTTTCTGTTTTCAAGGCTCTCAGCCTCGGGTGGGTGTGGAGGAGGCAGCGGTNTAAATAGACAATTAGAGAAAAACATGGCAGGTACTGAACTGAATGAAGTAGGAGCTTAGTGCCNTTGCAGGATCCCCAGGGAGGGGTGGTTTTATGAAGAACCAGGTGGNCTATACAGAGGACATGACTTCCAAGCTGGACACTGAGGACCCAGGGAAGTCTGACAGTGGGGACTACTCATGGAAGATAACATATGTTACGAATATGCCATTACCAGAAAGGATGGTTTAGGAAGTTGTGAATAGTCCCAGACTGCCTGTCCAACCTGTGGCTTGTGGGCTGCATGGGCCCCAGGGTAACAATGAATATCCAACACAAAACTATAAACTTATTTAAAACATTATGAAATGTATGTATGTGTGTTTGTGTGTTGGCAAGTGTGTGTGTGTGTGTGTGTGTGTGTGTGTGTGTATCAGAGAACCTCAGTTGTTATTTGTCAGGCACTGTCCACCTTTTGTTTTGAGACAGGCTCTCTCAGTGGTCTGGAACTTGCCAGATAGGCTTGGCTGGCTGGTCATCGGACTCCAGAGATCTGCTTGCCTCCACTTGCCCACATGTGCCACAATCCAACCTGACCATTTTATATTCTGAGGATCAAACACCTCCTTCCCTTTTCTTGCAAGGCAAGCACTGCACCCAACTGAGCTTTAACTCCAGCTCCATTAAGATATATTTTTTTGTCTTAGCTCAGTTTGTACAGTTCTGGAGTGTGAACTTTGCTTCTGAGTTAGTTGATAAAACAGAGGAGGATAGTTGAGTCAACCTAAAAAGCATTTGGAGTTTTGAATTTGTTCTGTTGATTTCAAGAATCACTGGGGAACCTCTAAGTCAGGGACTAATAAAGCAGATTATATTGTTATAATAAATAATATAATATAACACAATTCAAATAACATGATAATAATGGGGTTGACCTGAAGACTGAATGGTTAATTGTTTGAACTGACTCAGAGTTACACACTCAGCTATAAGTGGCACAGCAGAGCACGAGACAAGGTGATAGGTCTCGCTATGTCCTTACACTAAAGAGGTCAAGGGCTATTCCACCCAGGCAACTGTTGTCCCAGTGGGAACTAGGGTGTAGGACTGCCACCACAGCTCCTGAGTTTTCAAGAGCAGCTGGAAATCCAGGTCCTTATGTAAAAGTCTCACCATTTTTAAATGCTGGCAAGTAATTTAAATTCTACAAAATGCTATCTGGGCCAAGTGTAACACATCTACCAGGCTCATTTGCCTATAGGCCACTGGTTTGTAACTTCTGAGTTGAGGAAAGAGTTTTTGTTTTCTTCAAAAGATAGAACAAAGTGGTTTTAGGGCACTTTGTTACCCTTCTTTGAGCAAAATCCTAATCATTACTTAAGGGTCTCTGTAATTCTCTGTCATACTTTCTCCATTATCTTGCCCCTCACCATTCTCTACCTTCCAAAAGTATTCATCATTTATGTGTGTGTGTGT
>LZPO01066947.1:0-16428 GCA_001675575.1 Neotoma lepida
ACAAGGCAACCCAGTAGGAGAAAAAGGTTCCAAAAGCAGGTAACAGAGTCAGTGACAGCCCCTGCTCCCACTGTTAGGAGTCCCACAAGAAGACCAAGATACACAACTGTCCCTTATATGCAGAGAGCCTAGGTCAGTTCCATGCAGGTTTCCTGGTTGTTGATTCAGTCTCTATGAGCTCCTAAGAGGCCAGGTTAGTTGATTTTGTGGAGTTTCTTATTGTGTCCTTGACCCCTCTGGCTCCCACAATCCTTCCTTCCCCTCTTCCACAGGATTAGCCAGGCCCAGCNTCATATTTGGCTGTGGGTTTCTGCATCTGTTTCCACCAGTTGCTGGGTGAAGCCTCTCTGATGACAATTGGGCTAGGCATCAATCTATGAGTATAGCAGATTATCATTAGGAATCGTTTCATTGACTTTTCTTCCTCTTTTTCTTTTTGTATTTTTTCCAGTCATGTTTGGTTTTATCCTAGGTCTCTGGGGTGTCCCACCTCTGGGTCCTTCAGGGTGAGTTCTCTCTCAGGGTATGAGTTTCCAGCTGGACTAGTCATTAGTTAGTCACTCACAATTTCTGTGCCATCTTTATCCCAGCACACCTGGCAGGCAGGACAAACTGTAGGTCGAAGATTTGTGGCTAGATTGGTGTCTTAGTCCCTCCACTGGAAGTCTTGTCTGGTTGCAGGAGATGGCCAGTTCAGGCTCCGTATTCACCNTTACTAAGAGTCTTAGCTAGTGTCACCCTCATAGATTGCTGGGNGTTTCCANTGCACTAGGTTTCTAGTTGGTGTCAGAGATGTTAGGGCAGAGAATCATAACAAGTTTTTCTGTCAGCAGGGAATCCCAGTATGCTCATTTTAGCTGGGAACTTAAAAGTCATCTTATAANNGATTTAAACATTGATTAGAAAATGAACAAATAATGCCTAATATATATGTTACTCACTCTGCTACTACAAATTCACATATAAATTTGTTGACATATACTCTTTCATTCACTACTTTTGCATTGCTGTGACAGAATGTGTAGCAAACAATTTAATGGAAGTAGAAAAGTTGTGTTTTGACACTTGCTGGAACAATTCAGTTTATGGCAACAGGAACATATGACTGTGGCTGGTCCTATCAAGGTGGATAATAAAGCAGGGCTCTAAGGAGCAAGGACGATACAGGACTCTGTTATAAGGCTGATCTACTACTGGTGATATATACTTCCTTTAATATGCCCTGGCCTCAGTGGAGAGGGTGCCTGAATTGAACTGACTTACCCCAGTGATCAGATCTGTGAATACCTTAACTGTCATCACAGAGCTTTTCCACAGTGACTGATGGAAGCAGATGCAGAGATCCACAGCCAGGCAGCAGGCAGAGCTCCAGGAGTCCAGTCGGGGAGAGAGAAGNGGTATTCTATGAGCAAGTACATCAAGATCATAATGGGGAAACTTGCAGAGATGACCAAACCAAAGTGGTGGGAGCTCATGAAAGTTGTGTCAACGGCTATGGAGCCTGCATGGGACTGNGCTGAGCCCTCTGCATGGGGAGACAGTTGTGTGGCTGAATCTGCTTGGAGGACCCCCTGACAGTGGGATCAGGGTCCATCCCTGGTGCATGAGTGGGCTTTTTGGAGCTCACTGCCTATGATGGGACACCTCATGCAGCCATAGGGCAGGGTGAGGGGCCTGGAATTGCCTCTGCTGGATGTGCCTTGCCTTCTTGTGGTGGTGGGGGGAAGAGGGAAGAGGGGGATCTTTGATTGGTGTGTAAAATGAAGGGAAATTTTTCTTAATTAAAAAGGAAAAAAAAGAAAAAAAAGAAGCCCTGGCCTCCTAAGGGTTGTACAGTTCCCTAAATAGCTCNGTGACTTGTGGAACAAGCACTAAAAACAGGAGCTCAATNTTCAAAACTCTATTTCTGGCTACCTCAAAATAAAGCTCACATTTGTGAATGTATTTTTATTAAGTTCAATGTTCAAAGCCTTTGGGTGTCATTGCCAAATCTTAAAAGTTGATTAAAGGCTCATTATAATGTGTATCATTCTTTTACACATGTTATTAGCAATTGTTTTCATAAAAGGCTGAGGNTGAAGTATCCTTTAATGTACATTTTTAACATGATAGGGTGATATAGTTTTTTTACATGTACTGTTTTAAACTTGGCTCACAATTTGTATGTCTTGCAGACCCTCTTGCTCTTTCCAGTTGCCTATAATTTCATGCAAAAGGGNAATGTGTCTACTTGCATAGAAACTNAAGAACTCTTGAATTTTACTCAACGTTAGCTGNCTTTCCCTGCCATGTTCTTGCTCTAGTAGATGTGGTGTGTCATTTCAAGCTTATACCTCCAAGGTAAATGGATGCTTCTGTTCTCTTTGGAGTGTAAGTGAAGACCTGGAAGACCTGGACTCTAGTGATGGACAATTTGGATTTGAGTCCCAGTAATAGCCTCCTTTCTTACAACACAGGTTGCCTCACTGCTTTTATTAAGTGATGTAAAGGGGACCTACTACCTAACCCAGGTCAGTCCTTCTTAAATGTTTTTGCTTGCATCCTTTTTCTCACCCAACACAGGATATGTACCAATAAGCTTTTGCATTTTTGTTTGAGTGAAACAATTGGAAGGGGACATGGGAAAAGCTTGCCCCACTATGGCTAAGTTCTCAATTCCCTCAAAGCCCACCCTCATCCTCCAGAAGAAAGGCAGACTCTGGCTCTTTCTTCCTTTCAACATGTACCTGCCTTCTCTCTCACTCTCACTTTGAATAAACTAGTCTCGCATATCTTTCCTTTAATGTATGTAGAAAAGTAACCCTTTCCAGCACCTTCAGGTAACATTACTTTCTGCCATCTCTCTGATCAATAGTGGGAAAATGAAGAATAGATTTTAAAACAAGCCGGAGACTATGAGACTCATTAGAAAACTAAAATACCAACACCTTGGTATTTTGAGGAAGGGACACAGATTAGAGAAANAAACCAGAGATGCCCCATTTACAGCAGCCACATTCATGAACATTACCCTAATATTCACAGTGCAGCTTTTTGAAAACATGCAGACTATCAGGAAAGTATCTGGGGCTACAAATTTCCATAAGCCACAGGATTATTTAAGAACTGGAGGTTGGCCAACTTGGGCTCCTCTGCACCACCAGGCAACTGGATGGCACCAGTCCAAGTTACCTTTATCTTTCAGAGCCTGGTGCAGTGCCCTAGAGGGAGCTCTTGCAGGGAGCTTCAAGAAGACTTGGACCATTTAGTACAAAGCTTCATGACTTTCTGGACAAGTGTACCTGACTCCCCAAGGTTCAATATTGGGCAAGAAGGAAAGCAGGAAGCTACCGGACTGGGGTGTAGACTACTACGGTTAGCAGTGGAAATCGGTAGTTGTTACAGGTCTATGCTGGCAACTTCAGCAGTATCACAACATATCTTGGTGAAGAGCTTCAGGAGGAGCAGAGAAAAGGGAGGGTGCAGCATCCTGCTAGGGGCCAGTTGGACCCCCAAAGTAGGGCCTGCAGTTGCTGCCTTTAATTCTTAAACATGCCTTTTTCTTTAAGTGCATCACTAGGGGTACCTATTTCCACTGAAAAGCTGAGCTACCCTGAGTCATATTAATAAAAACAAGAGAGTTGTGAACATAAGTTGGTGGGAAATTCTCTCTCTGTATACACAGGGCCTTGGATTCATCCCCAGCTGCTCAACAAATAAACAAGGTTCACCATTATTTTAACTTGTTACACTTTCTGCCTACTTTCCTTGTATATTTCTTGTTGGTTTCAGGAACTTCCCTTTTCCCCACTGGAAAGTACCTGGGCCTACAGTTCAGATGAATACCTGTTAAAGCCTTCCTTCTCTTTCTTGTAGTCCCCTGGGATCCCCAGCTCTCCAACTCAGCACTGCACATACTTGTGATCCTTTCCAAAAGTCTCATTAGTTCTGGGTCAGAGTCTTGATTAGGTCATCTATATTTGCCTGAAATTATTCACGCCAATTAAAAAAAAATCACTTCCCAGCAACTAGCTTCCTATTTGAATATCAGGCATTTCTGATGGGTAGACGTTTTTTCAGCAAGTTAAGATTTTTCAGTTGTGCNGTGCTTGAAAAAATAATCTGATAGGGGTTTCAGAGGGGTTTTGGGAGGTAAGCTACCTGACTAAGGGTAGCAAGGATATCTATCATAGGCACTGGAGCAATGCCAGGGATGTCCAGGCTCAGGGGCACTTTCTTTCAGTAGATCTTTTCTCCCTTGTGTGGTTTGTAAAGTTAGAGGAAGGAATGGCAAGATGTGATGAAAATACTATTGTGTAACTTACAAGTATTGTAACAACAAAACCTATTAGAAAGCTGAGTTCATTGTTATTCAAATCTGAAAACCTTGGGAGGAAGCCTCCATATTCAGTGAAAATGATGACTGTCCCCATTGCCCTGGTCTCCAGCTCNTGCACACACCACTACAGTCGTCTTCTCTAATCTTCCCTCTCTGTTGCCCTGCCCCAATCCTCCCAAACACCACAAGCATGGCAAGTCTTCTTCTGGTTTCTTAAGTATTTCTTAACCTATTGGAATTAAAGAAAACATGGAAGTTCTTGTAGTTTGTCATTAACATAAAATGTTCCTTGATAATCCTTTCTCTAAACTAGCAATAAACACTTGTATGTGTCACTTAGAAAATAAAGGACAGGAAAACAGGCTTCCTAATTTAATGCTTCAAAGGAGTTGATCATCTTGCACTCTTGGTTTCCTATTTCTTCAGGGTCTGTTGCTGTTGAGTTTGACTAAGACGTAAGACACACAGCCCCACCTTCTGAACATCAGAGCAGTGTCCGTTTGCATTTTCAGAATTACACAACGTGTGATTTTTACAGTCCAGGGTACTAGTTACTTCATGAATGTCTTTGCCTCCTAAAATGAAACATAAACAACAACAACAATACTCTTGGAAGGTATTTGCTTACACATTTGTTTGCAAAGTTCTAGCAATGACTTCAAAATAAAGCTTTGTGGGAAAGTACTGATAAGAATATATGACAGTGACAACACAGTTGTTAAAGCTAAATGGCTGGCTTGCTTGTGTACTGCATAAGCCCAGCATTACTGGGTAATGCTGCATGGTCAAGACTGGAAGTTCAGAGCTGAACATTACCATGCTGGAAGTTGCATCATTCCAGGCAGGTGAAGGCCACCAGTTCATAAGGCTCAGGTATCTTTCTCAGAAAGTGGCCATTACCACCCCATCTATGAAATCCACAATAAGGACTTCTCCCCTTGTCATCAACCTCAGTCAAGGACCATTTTGGAATGTAACATTATATCACCATTCTAAGTTTACTTATTTATCTTAATTTATGTGTGTGTGTGTTTACCTGTATGTGCAACATGTGTGTGCAATACCTGAAGAGGCCAGAAGAAGGTATTGGAGTTACAAGAGGTTTGTGAGTTGCCCGATGGGGTGGCTGTGAACTGTACTCAGGTCCTCAGGAAGAGCAGCAAATGCTCTTCCTGCTGAGCCAACTGCCTAGTCCATNATCAGTCTTCAGTTACTGTTTCTAAGTTGGTTTATCTCTGCTTGAACCTTCTTAATAATTCTTCACTTTCAAAAATTCTCATTTTGTGTAGTTTTCAAACTCTCTTATATGATTAGGCATAAGAAGAGAGAAACAAAGACACAAAGAGAGACAGAAAGAGAAATATGAAGAGGAGGACAAGGAATAAGTGGAGGAAAGAGGGAAGGATTAGAAAATGAGAAAACCAGAATAAATGGTTTTTGAGTTGCCTTTCTCTTCCACTAACACNCATCTCTTTTCACCACCACAAACAAGGCACAAGAAACTTGAGAGGCAGAGGAAGGACAGAAGTGGAAGGAAAATTACAGTAGTTGTGTATTCACATAACTTGAAACGTCTGTGTTCTTTGGAAGGTTCTGTCATGTTGATCCTCAGCCACAACTGTCTCATATCTGTGTTCAGTTATTTATATTTGGGCATCTTATCATCACTTCGAGGTTTTCATTTCTGACATCATCTCCACTGGCTTCATCTCCTAAGTCAGTCAGCTTGTTCACTCATGTGCCATCACCGACACTTTCCTCTTCTCTCTCAGACTTCTACTTTTTTATGCTTCCTGGTATTCTCTTCCCTCCATTTCTTCCTTTCTGTTCTTAACCTTATGAGACCCTTATTACTTCTTGGGGACCTGAAGTTTGAAGATCTAATGAGTTCATAGTTTCTTTTTTCTTCAAATAACTTTCCTTTTTATTCTTTTTTTGGGTATATTTTTTTCGATAATTTCATATATCAATCTTGTATTTATATCATTTCCCCTCCCTTTCTCATCTCTCCAATTCTTCCTCTGCCCTCTCATACTTCTCAAATTCATAGTATCTAATCTCTTAACTATTATTTTTACATATATACCTATATCTATCTATCTATCTATCTATCATCTATCTATCTATACATCTATCTATCTACACACACACACACACACACACATATATATATATATATGCATGCATTTATAAACCATATTCTTTCTCATTAAAGATACCCTGAATAGAAAGAAGAACTTACTGAGTGTTTGGACTGAAAAAGAAGCACTATGGGACTGGAGATGTCTCAGAAGTTAAAAGACTATGCTGTCTTTGAACAGGACCTGAGTTTGATTCCTAGAACCCACCTCTGGTGGTTCAGACTTCTGCCCTGTGACTCAATGCCCTTTGCTGGTCTCTTTGGGCACTCATGTTTGTAGCAACCTTTGCTCCCCCCAACATATATACATAATTTTTAAAAATTAAAAATCATTTTTAAAAAGAGGCACCAAAAGAAAGATAAGGGAAAATGAGGTATTACTTACAGCTTCCTTGTAAATAATATAAGAATCTACCCCTAGAGCTGAGATGAGAACTTTGTATGAACTATAAACTCTTAACAATTCNCCACATTCTACTCTACTTTCAAGCAGCTCCTTNTAAAGAAATGAGTATATCCATTCAGTGAATTCATTCAACCAAAATGCACACTGAGTGTGTACTGAGACACGTTGTCAGTGATGAGTGTGTCACTTCACACCAGGTTCTCATTTGCTTTCACTCTTATCTGTCACTAAGGTCTTACCTGAGTTGGACAGCAGGCCAATGAAGAGACATGCTAAGAAAAGGTAACGTATCTTCATTGCACAGCAGCACTGATGCAACAAAACATTCCAGCAAACATAACAGTTCTGTGGAGATGTTTTTAGAATCAAGATTGCTAGACAGAGTGAATCTGTGGATGAGCAGGATCTTACATGCTTTGGTCTCAGTTGCCTGGGCAGTCCTCTCCCACCACTGCCCTGCACCCTGCCAGCTGGTTTTGATCATTTTGTGACATAGACAAGACTTTATTGCATCATCACAGCACATCTTGTTTAGTCCTTTCCCTCAGTGGGTCTCACGGACCACCCACAGGGATTACNCTCTGGCCTCTTATCCCTTCACAGGTCTTTAACTTGAGATCTCCCCTTGGAGAAGGACCTCCCCGCACCATTCTCATGTTCCACTTGGGCACAGCACCTGCTGCTATTGTGTATTTCCTCTTTCCTCAATTGGCATCCTGTTCACTGAGGTAAATGCTGACCTGAATAAATCCATGTGGTCATTTAACAGACCTGAGTCATGACAGCCTCTGACTCAGTGTTTTCTCTACACCCTATGCTAAGTACAGCAAACAATGCTGAAAATCATAATGTGTTNATGCTGTTTCTACTTTAAGGTGGTCACCTTGGGTGTTTTCCATTAAATGTGAATTTCCCAAGGAAAGGGGCTATATATCACCAAATTTTGTGCCCAGCACAGCATCCAACATGATAAATGTTCATAGAAGTTTCTAGATCTGAAAAGCTGATCTTCTCACTTGTCACTATCTTTTCTCTTTTATTGACTCCTTTTACTCCGTGGTAGTTGTTCATATTAGAATAAGTCCCTGACCCTCCCCTTAGAATGCAGTTTATTAAAATTTCCCCTCCTTTTATGAAAAAAATTAAAGTATCACTTATACATTCCTTCATGTCCACTTCTATCAACACTAGAATGTTCCTGGCCTTGTTTGTTCGAGCTCTCTCTGTAAGCTGTATTGGCATCTGCTGTTCTCCAACTCCTGGACTCAAACACTCCCTCTACCTCAGCCTCTATAGTTCTGGGATTGCAGGCCTGCCTTGTCTTTTCTTGCAAAAGTAATATTTTCTTCTTCAAAATATCATCACCTTCCTGGACTTTCTTTGGTCATTTCTGTCCTTTCCTTCCATCAAGGAATATCATTTTTCTCTCTAAACTTCATATAGCTAGTACTTAGTTTCATTGTAGTTAGGGAAAGGAAATCAAAAGCAAAANGGAAAACTCCCCTTAATCCTGTTTCCCTTCGAGATCCGTTCCATCTTAAACAGGAAGCAAATATAACTAACGCTCTCCATTCTTTCTGGATGCTCTGGCAGCTAAATTCCCCACCCTGCCTCAGTCTGTCATGTTCACTGTCAAGGTTTGCTAGTAGGGAAGTAAAAGTTGGGAGGTCCTAGTTTTATGCCCATGATAAAGAAGTCTGTTACTCTGAGTACANGTAAGCATGCCCCTTTCAGTGTGTGCCTTCTACCCTAGATTCCTCCCACCCCTGTCTCAACCCCATTGTCCTCCCAGAGATGATATGATATCAACTGGCAATTTGATAAACNTTGTTTCTATGGCATCAAATAATANGCTTCACATTTACAGCTCTCTAAGTATTTGGCTAAATGAAGATTTAGTACACGGAAAAATTTTAGGCATATCTATAAAATCCCCTTGAGAATTTAGTAAAACTGTAGTGTAAGACGGATTTTCTAAATAGTTTTGTTAAATAAAACACGGAGGCAGAGATGGGGTGAAAGTCTGACAGAGAGCAGAGGAACTAGGAACAGCTACCAAACTCACCTTAGACTGTCACTGCCGCTTCCAAAAATAGAGAGAGACCCAATTCCTATACCTCCACATCAATATCCCTTTTTGTTCTGTTCTCCCATTGGCTCTTTTAGCCTACCTACATCACTTCCTCCTATCGCCCACTTCTGTCACTTCCTGCCTGTCTGTATAGACCTCCAGCATTCTATGGTTGATGCTGGAATTAAAGGCATGTGTCTCCATGCTTGACTGTTCCTAGTATGACCTGGAACTCACAGGAATCTAGACAGACCCTGCTTGCTAAGTGATAGGATTAAGGATGTGTTCTAATTTTGCAAGGCTAGTGGCTGACCTTGTTCCTCTGATCTTCAGATAAATTTTATTGGGGGACATAGATAAAATACCACCACATTTCCCATCTTTGTCTAATAAAAATAAAAAAATTTTTTAAAAAAGTTATAACTAATATAAGAAAAACTATATACAATAAGTACAATAACTATATACAGTATATACAAGTGAGTAATACATTAACAATGTCTAGTCCATTAGCATTTGACAAATCCAGAGGAAATACTCCATTATCTATCCTATTTTGGTGAGTTCTGAATGTACCTAATTCACTTTCTTATATTACTAACAGAAAACTATCCTCATGATATCTTAACTATCTAATCTTCAACTCCCTCAGCAACCCGAGAAGGAAATACACCAGATGTAAAGTGAATCTTAAACGGTCTTATTAATTGAAAACACCAGGCCAGGTATTGAGGTAAATTCTGAATGATCAGAGAGACAGAACAAGCCACAGCCAACGTCACCTTGCCAACTCCTCAGCTGATCTTGTTTCCTCAGACTGCAGGCTTCTGAGAATGGATCTCAGCTGAACGGCTGCTCAAAGCCTGAAAGCTTAAGAGGCCTCTAGTTTCTGGTTCTCACGCCTTATATACCTTTCTGCTTCCTGCCATTACTTCCTGGGGTTAAAGGTGTGTGCCACCATGCCTGGCTGTTTCCAGTGTGGCCTTGAACTCACAGAGCTGTGGATGGATCTCTGCCTCTGCAATGCTAGGATTAAAGGCACGTGCTACCACTGCCTAACCTCTCTGACCCCAGATAAGTTTTATTAGGGTACACAATATTTTGGGGGATACAACATATCACTACACTGTAGACTCTCTACTTGGAAAAAAGAAATCAGTCTATGCAGTAATCCATAAAAACTCATGTATAACCTCAGAATATGTCACAGCCTTACCCTGCCGTAGGGCAGTAGGGCAATGCTTGAATGTAAATGGATCTCTGTTGTAGAACAAAACAGATAAAGGGAAAAGAAACTCAAAAGATCAGATAGTTGGGCAAAGCTGGAGAGTCCGAACCAGGGCAACAGCTGCTGGACATGAAAACTGAGCAAGACCAAAGAATATGGCATGGACATAATTTTGGCTTCAGAATACTGGTTCAGATAAACTACTATCTCACTAGAAATATAGCACTAAAGATAAGAGTTACAAAGCAGTGACTCTCTACAATCTTCCCCAAACAACCATCGTACAATCACTAGACACCAATGATAAGACCTCTTTAATAAGTAAGATAGTTTAATCAATCAATTAATATGTGCTGTTACATCAACAGATTTTTAAATGGACTGTAGAGAACGAAGCTCAAGATCATTTGGCTGAGAACTCACTCTGTAGACCAGGCTGGCCTCAAACTCACAGAGATCCTCCTTCCTCTGCCTCTTAAGTGCTGGGATTAAAGGCGTGCACCACCACCAACTGGTTGCTAAATGCTTCTTAATGTAAAAACACNACACAAAATTGAGTGACTAGCAGGAAATTTTCTTAATTCACAAAGTTTTCTATGAGAAGTTCAGAACAAATACTGCAGTCAATGTAAACATGGTGAATATTCTTCAATTGCTCCATGGACCAGGACTAAAAGGTACACACACACACTAGGACTATCCAGCCAAGAAACTGAGATCCAATGAAGGTAATGTTAGTTACACAAACTATAGAGAGGTGATAAAGCTCCTGTAATCTGGAAGGAAATACAATTATCTACATGGCAATCCAAGAGGAATCAACTGAAAAGCTGCGAAAATGTTTATGGAGTTTGGAAACCCAAGCATATATAAGAACATTATATTAAAAGTACAGCAATGAAATAGAAATCCTAATATTTACAGTTGCAAAAATATAGGAATTCAAATCTATTAAATATTCAAAATATTTTGGAGGAGCATTAAAAATTTAACCAAAGTACATAAAATTGTCTCTGGATAAATAGAGAAACCTATGTATCTTTTAGATAGTTTTCTTCAAATTAATTCAATAATATAATCTCACTCACAATCCTAGCAAGCTTTTTGCTGTTTATGTAACTTAGCAAAATAATTTAAAAATCCATTTGGAAGAAAATAAAGAGACAATGATGTACAAAGTGTTCGAAAAAGAAAAGAGAGACTCTGTCCTAATATTTATTAGTAAATGTTATATAACATCAATAGTAGAAATTGAATTAATCCTTGTAAATGGAGGTTTCTCTGACCTGCCTAGTCCCACAGTCGCTATTAAAATAATCACTCAGAGGCTTAATATTAATTACAAACTGTTTGGCCTATGGCTCAGACTAAGAAGCTTAAACTAACCCATATTCTTAAAGCTTAAATTAACACATTTAGTCATGTGGCTTGATATACCTTTTCTCAGTATGACATTCCCATCTTGCTTCCTATGCTTCTGGCTGATGACTCCTCACTCTGCCGTCCTTCTTTCCATCATTCTCAGTTTGGCTTTCCTGCCTAACTTCCTGCCAGCTACCAGCGTGTCAGCCTTTTATTAAACCAATTAGAGTGACAAATCTTTACAGTGTACAAGAGAATTATTACACAGCATTTCCCCTTTTTGTCTAATTAAAAAAGGTTTAAATGCTGTGGGATGGTCTTACTGTATGTTGTGAATATATTTTATTACCATTGGTTAATAAAGAAGCTGCTTTAGCCTATAGCAAGGCAGGATACAGCCAGGTGAAAAATCCAAGCAGAGATACAGGGAGAAGAAGGACGGAGTCAGGGCAGACTCCAGCCAGCTGCTGGAGGAGCAAGATGTATTAGAGCATAGGTAAAACCATGAGTTTTGGCAAAACATAGATTAATAGAAATGGGTTAATTTAAGTTGTAAGAGCTAGTTAGTAATAAGCCTGAGCAATAGGCCAAACAGTTTGTAATTAATATTAAGCTTCCAAGTCAATTATTTGGGAAGTGGCTGCTGGGTATTTTGGAGTTGCTGGTGGGACAGAAACTTCCACCTATAAACTCTGACTTATACTAGAAGAGTCAATGAAACAATACACACAGTCTAATAATAATATTGATAGATATAGAAATATAACCAATGGAAATAAAACCAATGAGGTATAATATCTTTGTGGAAATAAATTTCTCTAAAAATACTATAAACACTGATGGTATCTCAGAAAAAGGAAGAACTAAACTTTTTAGCACAACCAAACATAAAATGAAACATTTTATTCATAAAAGAATTTGAAGAAAATCATACAAAAAATTAGCTGACACCGAGAAAAAATGTAAATTCTTGAATCTATTTTGGAGGACATGAGATCAGTTAAGGGCAACATTTATTAAGCAATCTTATTCAAATCCTAGCTCTACTCTTGTTCCTTTCCCAGCTATGTAATTGTAATCATGTTACTGCATTTCCTAACCCCACAATGGGTTTGTCAAGGTCTGAATGTGAAATGTTCCCTTAAGCTCATGTGAATTTCTTTGGTTTTAATTTAATTTTTTTTTTTTGAGACAGGAACGTATGTAGCTCAGACTGGTCTCAAACTCACTATGCAGCCAAGGTCGACATTGCATTTCTGATCCTCTTGTATTTATCTGCCCAGATCTAGTACTCTGGGAGTATACTACCATACCCAGCTTATGCCATGCTGAGGATCAAACCCCTGGCTTCATAAATACAAGAACTCTAAACACTGAGCTACATCTCTAGCCTCAGGCTTATGTATGTGAACACATGTTCCTTGGCTGGTGGCACTATTTTGGGAAGATGGACAGCTCCAGTGAAGTAGAGCCTCATTGGAGAGAGTGGTTCCTAAGGAGTAGTACTTAACATTAAGTACTTAACCTGTCTGCTATCTGCTTCCTATTCTTCTAAGATGCGAAGAGATGTGGAGTCACAGCCCATGCCTCTGCCATCACAGAGCTACTTGCCGCCATTCCTTCCTCATCAAAATANCTAAAGTTACTTTCCCATATATTCTGACACAGATATGAGAGAAGTAACAGATANAGGTATTAGTAATACTACCTAACTCATAAGTTAACTAACTAAGTTACTAATTGAGAGACCTAAATTAGATAGCATATTGTTTTCCTAGGCTGTCATAAGTTGCCACAAACTAGACATTTTAAAACAACAGAAGATTCCCCCACACACATTTGCCACAGTTCTAAAAGCTAAATGTCTGAAACAAAGGAATTGGCAGAACGTGCCTTCTCTGAAACCTATTAAGGGGGTCTTCCTTTTCGTCTTCTAGACTTTGGTGTTTGCCTGCAATTTGCTTTTCCTTGGCTTCTAGATGCCTCTCCCTGTGGACTCCCCTCATCATTACAGGAGCATGCCAATGTGTGCCAATCCTGTTCTTTCTTATAAAGACAGCGGTTATATCAGATTAAAGGAGTGGCCTATTTCAGGGTGACCTAAACTTAATTTATTACATCTGCAGTGCTCTTATTTCCTAAGCAAGTCACATTGTGAAAGAGTGTAGTCTCATGTGGGACTATAATGTATTCTTGTCACAGAGACACAACTAGAAATGGTATTTGAAAAGCCCTTGGCACATAATAAAAAGTAAGAAGTTTACTATTATCATGAAAGCAGAGGTTGGCAACAATGACAGCATTTATACTGAACTGTGCCCTCTGTCACAGGTACTTAGAGAAGACTGCTAAATGGTGGTTAGTTATATATTTATATTTTTAAACTGAGAAAAAAAATCTCAATGTAGTTCTCTGTCAAACTAGGAACAATATCTTCAAGTGCAAGGAAGTATTATGGTCTCCTCTTACATAGCCCAGCATTTACAAAGATATCTATTCACAACTATGGTTTAAATGACAGGATAAATACATGGCATAAACCATTGATAGGTGGCTTTAGAAGTGTGCACAGTGTTATTTAATCTGTTACTGAACTTGTTGTTAAGGTTATTTCAATGTATGTTTAGAAGCAAGATGTTAGCACTCCACCTTTNGGGGGTGAGGTCATGTTACCAGTGCTCATGGTCTGAGCTGTGTTCCCAGGTTCATGGCCTCTTATCCAAAGAATTGAAAATAGGGACTCACACATATTTGCAGAAGAAGCAAGGTGATTTTATTTGAAGTTTAGCAATAGTTAATGCAGATTATAGAAGAGTGGTTCTCAACCTCTGGGTCTCAACTCCTTTGGGAGGTCGCAGATATCCTGCATACCAGATATTTACATATGATTAATAACAGTAGCAAAATTACAGTTATGACTTAGCAATGAAATAATATTATGGCTAGGGTCACCACAACTGAGGAACTGTACTGAAGGATTGCTGCAGTATTAGGAAGGTTGAAAACCACTGCTATAGACGGATGTGTTGTAAAGTCTGACAGGGGTCCAGAGAGTGAGATATTCAAGGTCCTTTAGTATTGTTTGGGGATTCCTTTTATAGGGTTCAAGAAAAGGAGTTTAGTTGCTAGAGAGTATTTCATGGGCAATTTTCTATTTTGATTGATAGATTGAGTCATTCATTCACATCTCTTGTGCATAATGCATCTTTCCATAATGCATCTGATCGTAATCACATGTACATCGAATTATGCATAGGCATAAGATGGTAATATGCATGACATTCTCCCTAACACCTTATTAGAAGAGAGTTTTGTGTTACTGTGCATGCACCCAAATCTGACTAAAGCTGGAGCTGCCCTTCTGCTATTTATTCCTTGATCTCCTGGGAATACCCTTGAGGAAACACTGTCTAAACTACATTACTAATGAGTTGGAAAACTTACACTGTTGTTAAGAGATAGGAGTACATGTAGCCCCAAATAGGTGGGGGATTGAAGGGACCCTCAAGTGGCTGGGGCCACTCTTTGGTGATAGGTGTGTGCATAGTACATGCAGGTGAAGGAACTAAGTTGGAAAATTATCATAAGAGGGGAGGTGTGTATATCCTAAAAACAAATGGAGGTTCCAGAGTCCTAAGCTATGTCCTATGCTTGGCACTTTGGTCAGGCTTTATTGTGTATTTTGATAACAGAATCCCTCTGGGCAACATGAAAAGTTTACTGGAGTTTTTGTAGCACCGCAGACTTCTCAGTGAGCCATCCATCTCCACATCGCTGCAACCAGCAGCTACAGCTGCTCATTTTCCTTTTTCTAAAAGAAAGGGGGCAAAATGCCTGTCATACATTCTGATAGTGACTTAAAACACAAAGATGAATGGGAGATGTGTCAAAATGGAATTAAATCATAAGGCTTATCAAGATGGAATCCTCAAGTCAGAATTAAATAGATTTAAGGTGCTTTGAAATCTATGGCAAGCAGAAAACCAATTCAGTGATCAGACTGCATATGAAGAGACAGATAAAACACTTTACATCAAAACTGTGTTATATTTTCTTCAATGTGTTTTTAAAAGGTGTATTTTTGGGAAAAAAACTACAATTTTGGATCTCAAATGTCTTTAAAACCAATCTCTGACAAATTATAGCCTACAAAAATAAGGGAAGGCTACATCTACTAACATGTGAAATAAGCAGATTCATTGCATACTAATTTGAAGTAAATATAGAAGGAAAGGGGCATTGACACCTGAAATGGAAATGAATTAGAAAGGATTACTGCTTCTGTTTCTGAAAAACTCAGCCGTAGAACTTCAAGTAGAGAAAGAGCCTTCAGGCAGGTTCAGACAAAATTTAGCTAGCAAGAGAACTTTGAGAATGTCAAAGAGGAGGAAGCCAGGGAGAGGGGCTGGAAGGCAAGGAACCAGGCACCAGGAGGGGAAGTCCTGCACTGTCTTGCTTTTAGTATCACTGGTTATGTTTAACATACTGAGGTAGTTAAGCTTACGATCAAAATGGGCTCTGTTGTAGGCACAGGGCAACTTACCTAAATGCACCCACAAGTCTATTTTTCTTTAAACTTGGATCTCAAGTGGAAATTTTCAAGAATCAGCATGACGCGCTACAAGAACACTAAGTAGGGACTTGGTAAATTTGGATCTGGATTTGGGACTAGACATTGTTTTTTTGGTTGTTAAGGTTTTATTGTTGTTTGTGTGTGTGTGTGTGTGTATGTGTGTATGTGTGTGTGTGCATGCATGTATGTGTGTGTGTGTGTATATATGTGTGGTGTGTGTGTGTGTGGTATGTGTGGTGTGTGTGTATGTGTGTGTATGTGTATGTGTATGTATGTGTGTTTGTGTGTGTGTGCATGCATGTATGTGTGTGTGTATGTGTGTGTGTGCAT
>LZPO01066947.1:41782-52473 GCA_001675575.1 Neotoma lepida
AAAAAGAAAAGAAAAAAGGCAAGCATAGTAGTGTGCACTTGTACTCTCAATTCTGGAGATTTGGAGGCCTATGGATTCCTGGGGCTTGCTGGCCATCCAGCTTAGATAGGCCATGCCTAAGGAATAACACCTTAGCTTACGCTTTGGTCTCCGCACACAGAGACATGTGTGCACATGCATACAGGTGTCAATCTGCACACACTTGAACATACATGTATACATACGCAAAAGAAGCATAAAAGATTATATCATCTTCATATATTTGTATGTATTTGAGAAAAGAAAGTGTGAGGTTAAGGAAACATTTGATTAATGAACAGGGAAGTAGTTGGTGATTGGTGACATTAAAAAGTGCACATTGAGAAGGAAGGGAGCTTTACACCAAACTAATATTGAGTGGGCAGAGGAGAAATGAAGATAGCAAATTCAATCCATAAAAATAATAAAAAAGTTACTGCAAATAAGGGAGGGAATTGCTTTGCTGATTAATCCATCTACAGAATGCTGTAAACAACTGGTCTGGAAGATTTCTAGTCTTAATTGATTAATTTATCATCATAAAATGTGATCTCAGATATCCACCTGCCCATGGCTCATCCCAATAATTCAGAAAGTTTTCTAGTAAGAAAAGGAGTCCATTNTGTGATACTTTGTAATCCTAGGAATCATTAGCTGATGTGTCAGTTAATGGACTTTCAGATCCTAACTATCCAATCAATCACTAATTCTANCAATGAGAGTTCAAGATCAAGGGAAGTTATTTTTCATGTCTAGAAAGAGCTGTGTGTGTTTGAAGGCAAAGAGGATGAAATCAATAGAGATGAGAAATTGATCGTGTTAAAAGATGGTTGGGGGGCGCAAAGAGAGAAAGCTCTAAGAAGTATTGATCAAAGATTGTACCCTGTCCTTCCAAAGCCCTGCTTCTAGAGATACTCTCTATGCCTTCTTCCTCCATCTCATCTGCCGAGTCCAGTCCAACTTTTGGACAATCCTTGATATAGGTGAATGTGGATTGAGAAATTAATAGGTCTGAAAAATAGAGACGTAGACTTAAAAGAAAAACACAGAGACACAGAATAAGTTCTGAGGGCTCTGAGTCAATACCACAGTTGCCCTGAGTTTATTCCTCATGGGCTTTTTATACACCAGCACGGAGAGCAGTAAANACCTCTCCCTCTCAAGGACAACATGGTTCAAGATACAAAGTACAGACAAGTGTAAACACTTCCTTAATTCTCAAAACATCTAGCAGCCACACCTTAAGGCAAAACATCCAGTAGTTAGGCTTTGAAGTTACACCTGGTAACCACGCCTTAGGCCAAAACATATTATGCAGCCTTGCAGAGCAAAACACACNGACTCTCTTGAGTCNTTGAGTCAAGATGGAATAAGGCCACNTTATGGAGTCTCTGTGGACCCCATACTCATCAATCTATCTTTCCTTCAAGACAACAATCCTTTCTTTCTTTTTATCCCTACTTCATACATGCTCAGTCATATCATAAAGTGAAACATAAATATCAGTAAAAATAACTTTGTAAGGTTGTATTGTTTTAAAACTGATTATAAGCTAAAAGCAGATAAAGTGAGTGTTTCACATGTTCCTTTTTTTTACATAGTACCAAAAACAATTTTTTTTTTTTACTCCAGAGAAAAACAGAATGAACACACTCATTGATAAAACCTGTATATAACTGATCTCACAGAAGCAGAGAGCAGAGTGTTAGTTACCAGAGACCAGGGAGCCTTGGCCAGAGGGACAGAGAAAGATACATCAATTGGCACAGTTAGATAAAAATAGGAAAATGTAATGTGCTTCCACAGTATGCACAATGAAAANGTTCNGTTTCCCAAATGCTAGGAGTGATCCTAAATGTTCTCACCAAAGAATCCACAAGAGTTTGAGGTGGTAAATATGTTTACCCTGATTTGAAGAACACACAATATATACATGTATCAAAACATTACATGGTACCCCATTAGTATGTATGTTTATGTTATTTAAANATATATGAAAAAAACCCTAAAATTCCAATTTTAAAAACTTCACCCAATTTACTCTCAGAAAAAGAATTTTTATAATTCTAAAGGTAAAAGTAGCTTATGAAAAGAGGCACCTTGATATAATCATAGTTAAAACATNGGCCCCAGAATCACAAAGACAGGAGAAAAACCATTGCTCTAGTTTTAGTCTAGTGGCCAGCACAGCATAAACAGCCAGTCAAGGAGAGACTGCTATTAGCTGCATCCTAAATTACCCGAACAGAGAGATTAAGCCCAAAAAATACTACTTGAGACAGTTATACTTCCATGGCCTCAGTCTATATCAGCAAACTTACCATTGACGTTGTTATTATCATTGTCCTCATCTGGGATGTTTAAGAATATTATTATTTTTTAATTATATATATATGGGTCCGTGTTTTGGTATGTTCATATAAGTGTAGGTGCCCAAAGAGAAAAAGGTATCATATCCCTTCAAACTAGAGTAGCGGGTTGTTAGCTACCTGATTTGGGTTCTAGGAACAAAAATTAAGTCCTCTTCAAGAATAGTATGTATTCTTAACTATGGATCCATCCATCTAGCCACTGGAATGTTTTAAAAAGAACAAAGATATGGGTGTCAAGCTCAGCCTCCTGCCAACACAGAGTTAACTATTGATGTCATCCTATTGTTGAAAAAGCNAAGGGTACATATATTGACTTGACAGTTCAGGAAATAAATAAGGATATCTATTTCAATTTAATTTCCCAAACACTCAAGCTGTCACTCAAGATCATTGTTATGCCAATGATCTGGCATTAAATATTGTTGTAATTCCTGACATCAGATCCAAAGTGGAGCATTGTTTTAGAGTGACAGCTCTGTGGAAAATTCCCAGTATTTTCCCTTGCAATCTGGGCTGGTGAGGATGAATTAAAACAGCCAAATTGCAAGCTGCCTCGGAAGATTTTATAATGAAATTGTTGGCTGGCCTTTAGTGATAATGGTGCTACAGACCATTGCCGATTGTCACATGATGTTACTTGATATAAAATGATTGGTTGTTGATTCAATAAAAGAAGCCAAGACTTTTTATTGCTGTCATTTCTGCTGCTTTTACTGGCAATGAAAGTAGAAGATTTAAAGTTTCAGTTGTCCTCATAAATATACCTAATCATGGAAAAGCAAGGGAGAGGATGACACGTCAAAGGTCATCCATTTGAAACTCTACTGGAAGCTAAATGTAAAAGCTTAAGGATTTCAAATTCTATTCCAATTACTAACAGAAAAATATAGTTTGGTCTAGGCCCAGGTAAGTCATTTGGAACCCTTACTCCCAGCTGCTTTCAGAGCAGGAGCAAGGCCAGCCAGGGCTCAGTTCTCATGGCAAGTGAGGATCTACTAAGGCATCAGCCTTCTTGTTTTCCTAGTCATTTGTTCTCTGAGGAACGCTCTAAAATTCTATGACTGGAGAGCCTACCAGAGATAAGCTACTTTTCTCACATTACAGACATTAGCTCTAAACCTTGATAAAGTAATATATGTGCTTCAACAACTCTTTGTCCTTTCCAATATACCCCCTATTTAAGTCGTTTGAAACTTCAATCTATTGTTTTTCAGTAGGCCCAATTCTCTCCTCTCCTACTTTTCAGACAAGCTATCTAAATGTCAACCAAATAATTCAACTAGGCTTTGCTTCATTTCTTTTAAAACATAGTGAATAAAAAGAAACTTGACAAATAGGATGACAACTAATCAAGTCACTTCTACACACCAAAAGCAACAGCCAATAGGGCTTGCAAGATGGCTCAGTGGGTAAAGACACTTTACACCAAGCCTGATGACCTGAGTTCTATTTCTGGGATACATATTACTAAAGGGGAGAGCTGATTCATACAAGTTGTACTCCGGTATGTCCATGTGTCTGACTCTATACATAAATACATACAAAAATAAATAAATATAATTTAAAAATTAACAAAACAAAAAATTAAGAAAGAAAATGAAATATTCAACAGACTGAAGCAACAACCTACAGAATGGGGGAAAATATTCACAAATTAGTCAAATACATAATAAATGTGCAACATTGCCAATAGGCAAATGAAACTTACCTCAGACTGGTTAGAGGGATGTAGAAAATGGGTATCTCCCTTTCCATCTTCCTCTTTATCCCCTTCATTTATATGTCTCAAGCTGGCCTTGATCTTTTAATACTCCTGACTCTGTTTCCTCAATGCTAGGATTACAGGCACATGTTATGCTCAGTCAAAAAAAAAAAAAAACAATGGGGGCGGGGGTGGAATCTTATTTCTTGTGGGTTAGAATGAAAAATAGCAGAGTAATTATGGAAAAACAGTACAGCGATTCCTCAAAGAACTGGAAATAGAGCTATGGTTTGATGAAGACCAATACTTGGGATACACATAGAGGAAATGTGATCAAAACGGTAAATGGCTATCTGTAGTCACATGCTGCTGCAGTAGCCTCTATAGTAGCCAAGATATAGAAGAGGTACAATGAAATTTTACTCAGCCATTGAATAGAATAGAATTCTGTTATTTACAGCAACATCCACGGTGTACTGGTTATTTTTTTGTGTGTGTCAAAAAAAAAAGCTTTGTGACATAAGCTAGAGTCATTTGGGAAGAGGGAACTTCAACTAAGAAAATGCCTACATCATCAGATTGGCCTGTAGGCAAATATGTAGGGGCATTTTCTTGAAAATGATTGATATGGGAGAATTCAGACCACTGGGGACAGTGCTATCTCCATGATCATGGGTGGCCTAAGAACACAAATTGAGCCACGCAGTGGGAGTGCACGCCTTTAGTCCCAGCACTGGAGAGGCATAGGCAGGGGCATTTCAGTGAATTCAAGGCCAGTCTGGTCTACACAAAGAAACCCTGTTTCAAAAAACCAAACCAAACCAACCAACCAACCAACCAACCAACCAACCAAGCAAACAAACCAAACTAAAACCCCTTCAAATTGAACAAGCCATAGGGAGGGAGTCAGTAATCATCGTTCCTTCATAGTCTGTGTATCAGCTTCTGCCCGGCCTCCGGTTACTGCCTGACTTCCCTCAATGATGCACTTTGATTGGTTTCTGTTTATAAATCAAAGAGACCTTCTCTTATCCAAGTTGCTTTTGGTCATGGTGTTTTATGTAAAGCTATGTAGGACAAATGGCATTAAAGGGTAGTATGTTGTTAAACAAAAGTAATCAGGAACATAAAGTTAAATAACTACATATTGTCACATTCATGTAGCAGTTAAGCCATTTATTTCAAAGCAATAGAGAATAGAATAAGTTACCCGAGCCTGGAAGGTTGATGGGGGGGGAATGGAGAGAAGATGATTGAAAAGTATATGGGTACAGTTGGATAGGAAGAACAACTACCACACTCATCTTCATAAGAGTACACTTATTATATGCCAATCAAAAACTAGAATGTACCAGAAAAAGAAGCATCTGAGAGTTAACGCTCCCATTATTATCACTCAGGAATATTCAAGATGCTGTATCTGTTAATTTTCCCTTTTTTAGGGCCTCCTCTGAATATCTGAATATATTACTATTTTTTTCTTTTGAAAATGTAATTAGGTCAATAAGAATTGTTATTAATGATGTAGCAATGGCCTATTAAGAATATATATTTTATTTATTTCATTTTTTGAGATTTTAATATAATTATACAATTGCCCCTCCCATTTCCTTTCTCCATGCCCTCTCATATATCCCTTTTCTATCTTCATGGCCTTTTCTACCCTTAATTGTCATTACATACACACAAACACATATACACATACACATATTTATATCTAAATACATAAATACAACCAGCTTATTATATCTTATCTTAGAACCTTATCTACATGTTTCAAAATATTTACAAAATACCCAATGATAGTCACTAAGCTATTCAATCCATACAGGCAGAAAAGACTTTGGCAATGAACACTAAATGAATATAAATCTTTCACTATTGGTGAAATCATTGCTGAGTTCAATCACCAAACTTGGTTCTTATCTGACTTTCTTCCATAGTATAAACACATCCCAGAGGTGGCTATGGAAGTGCATTCGGCTAGGTTTGAACTCATAAATGGTTGATAATTGTGAAAATATGAGCAAGCATGTTAGCCCCTCAAGCCTCAGATTTCTTACATATAAAATTATAATGGGTAAAAAGAGTATCTATTGCACCAAGCTCTTGCGTGGAAGTCAAATGACTGGACAGGCTCTGATAAACCAAGATGTGAGTGACAAAAGTGGGACCTAATTTCCACTGTGTCTGTCCTAACCCGTTGTCCTATCATAGTGCTTGGTACAGAGTACATACTCAATAAATATGTAAATGGATGAATCATCCATGCATTCAAACATAAAAAGACAACAGATTTTTTTCTTCACAAATTTTTATTTGTTCAATTAACATTTATTAAATGACTATTGTTGGCATTTGCTAAATTACATTTCTGATAATGAAATGCATGCAAGTGAATAATATGGGAATGTGGATGCTACCAACATTGGGATATGTGACAAGTTATGCATTCTTCTAGTATCTATTAATTCTGCAAGTAATGAGGTTTTCATGCATTTGCATATGGACCTGGGTTGCAGAACTTATACTCCAATAACTAGAGGAAAACCTAGTTGAGGCTATCCTTCTGATATCTTAAACCTCAATGCATTTAGCAGTAATCCTTCTTCCACGTAAACTTGAAATCAATTATTTCTACCCTTCAAAAGACTCTGTGGATGTAAAGTCAGATTGGTGTATTGTGAGTTGTTTCACTGTTTGCTGCATCCATATTTATTTGTAGATAAGCAACTGATGGCTTTTGGTGTCTGCACATCAGATACAGATGGGTCATCAAGGGCACCCCTGCCTGAAACCCTCTGATTCCACATGCAAGCTTAGTTTAAATGTAGATATTTAACTCTGTCACTTGACCCACAAGAGAATGACCCCATAACCACATTTCTCCAAACTGTCAACATTTTCTATGTACCGAAAGTAGGTCAGAAATTTGTCATGTTTAGTTCTCACATTGTACAAAATATTTGTTGAACATTCACAATGAACCAGGTGAGTCAGACACATTTCTATACTTATATTCCAAGTGTCATTTTGATCCAAAATGTTATATAACTTTACATAATTTCTATTTTAAGGAACATTATAAATTTAAAATTTCTGTTTATTTGTTTATTTATTTATTTTTGAGACAGGGTTTAGTGTAGCCCAGACTGGCCTCAAACTTGCTATGCAGCCAAAGATAGTCTTCTGCTCCTAATTTTCTTTCCTCTACCTCTCAAATCCTGGGATTACAGCCACATNGCACCAAATTTGGATCAGAACTTTGGTTTGTTAAATGACCTTTGGTTCATTTCAAGTGAAATGATCAAAAGCCAAGGCAAACTGCTCATTTCAGTAACTCAAACCTATTTAGCTACATCAAAATGGTCTTTTACTACAGAATTACCACCTTTGTAATAGTTATGGAGTGAAAGGAATGCATAATTATAGTGCAATGTATAAAATTAAAATAATTAATTAAAAATATCGTTATTGATTCTTTAAGAATATCCTCATGTATACTGACCATGTTCAGTCACCTTCCCCAGATCATCTCATACTCACTTCGTCCATCTCTTCCCATATTCACCTTCTCTTCCCTACTCACCCAACTTTGGGTCCTCATTATTTTTCAACCTTAGAGCCGATTTGTGCAGCTCACACTCAGGTGTGTGGCCAGCCACTGAAGTATGGTTGACCTACTAGGGGTTTTTTCACCTTGAATTTATATAGGTATTGTGGTTTCTGTCATTACCACTGAGAGTCCATATGTGCAACTGCCCTGTTGTGTCCAGAAAGCACTGTTTTATTCAGTGTCTCTATCACTTACACTCTTTCTAATTGCTGTTCTACACAACGATCCCTGAATCTTGGAGGGAGATGGTGTGAAATAGATATCCCATTTATGACTGAGCATTCCACAGCCTCTTATTCTCTGACACTTGACTGTTGTGGGATCTCTGTTTTTACTGCATAGTACTGCAAAAGGAAACACCTCTGATGAACTTTGAGAGATGCACTAATCTATGGGTATAATGGTAACTCATTAGGAGTTGGTTTAATACTATTTCCATTAAAATCAAGAACAAGATAAAGGTGTCGACTCTCACCATTCCTATTAAATATAGTGCTTGAAGTTGTAGCTATATTGCATTTTACTTTGTTTTTTAAGAGATTTTTATTGATTCTTCATGGGTGTCACATCAGACATCCCTATCCCATTCAACTCCCTGTCCCCTCATGTCTGCCCTCTGCCCTTGCAATGCCCCCCAAAATTACAATTTGAAAGAAAAAGCAAAAAACAAAAGCCAACCAACCAACCAACAAACAAAAATCAAAATAAACCAAACCAAAACAAAACCCCAAAAATCTCAGTGTGCAGGTGAGCCAGCCCTGAAGGCATGAGAGCAGGAGAGCTCACTCCTCTACCCCTTGTATGCCACGAGGTGGCAAGGGTGAGGGAAAGATGCCATTCCCTCTGCCTCTTGCCACCTGCAGCAGGCTGGAGAGCTGGTCTTGCCCCTCACCAGCTGCAGCACTTGGGGGAACAAGCCCTGCACCTTCCCTAGGCAAAACAACAGAGCTGGCCCTGGTGGTGTGGGTGCAGGTGAGCCAGACACAAGGGCATGAAGAAGAACTGGCCTGTTCCTTGCTGCCTGCTGCATCGGGTGAGCTAGCCTGACAGTGCTGGAGAGCTCTTCCAGGTGGTGATGATGAAGGAAACCCATCTATCACCCAGGCCCAGAACCAGGGCTGTGAGTTAGCCCACTCCAACATCCAAGTCATCTATGAACTGCTAGAGCATGTGAAGGGGCTGCAGAACCAAAGCTACAGAATCTCCATGACCTATGGCAACAACAGGATATCCAAGAGGAGTCCCAGTGAGGGCTCTGTATCCATTGTGTAGTAGAAGCCAAAGGCTTCAAACTAGACCAATGACTCATTGCAATGAACACTTGTAAGTAAAGATGTATGGACTAAAGGGTATTCTGTGTGACTCACCGGGCCACACTATAGCTTCCATGCTGATTTTTTGTTTGTTTGTTTGTTTTTGAGACAAGGTTTCTCTGTGTAGCCCTAGCTGTCCTGGAACTTGCTCTGTAGATCAGGCTGGCCTCAAACTCAGAGGCCTGCCAAGTGCTGGGATTAAAGGCAGTGTGTAGCACAGCCAGATCTCAAACTTGTGACCTTCTGCCTCTGCCTCCTTCAGTGAATCTTACCAGTATGCACCACCACAACTGGCTGCTATAATGCATTTAATGTGATATGTATGTGTTGACTAGAGGAAGAAGTTTGGACTCAACATACTGTGACTGTAGTCATACTGTTGAATGGCTAGGATGTGGAGATGGGCTTTTCTTTCTTTTTCTTCTTTGTATAAAATACACAAAAATAAATAGGAAAAAGAAAAATTCTACAAGTTGTTTGAAACAAACAATCACTTTCATTTGCATATTTACTTATTCAAAAATTATAAATATGACTTTCCAAATGCTTAAAAATAAGTCATTAGGGTAAAAGACTTTATGGAAATAAGCTATCTATAGTCTTTGTTTATATGATTAATATTCAGAGCAAACATATTGTTAAAGGCAATGATAAACCCATCCTGTAGATCAGAATGATTCCTAATTCTGAAGAAGTCGGTTAACGAGGTGTTTTGCCTGTTCTGAACAGCACTATCTAAACCATTAATGCACATTCCATGTAGTTCACAAAGATGTTTTATGATGCAATCAAGAGTATTCACATGGACCGCATGGCCCTGTCTATTTGCTGTGGCTCTGTTTATTTATTCACTGATTTATGAAGTACAACGTGTTGCAAAGGCTTTCTTGGTAATTATAGAAAATTACTAAGGTTCTCTGCATAGTATTTCTCATTATGCTATAACAAGAGTTTCTAGAGAATTCAATTATGTAAACTAAAGATTAAGGATCGTGTCCAAGTATGAAAAAAAGCCCATTAAGCAATCTAAATTTCAATTAATTCAGAAAAAGAATCTCATCCAACACTTGATTGACTATATAGACTAGTGATTAGTAATCTTTTAATGAAAATTATTGATCCTTTCCCCCAGAAAATCTGAGCCATATAAGAAACTCTCAGTGGAGAAAATAAAAAATAAAATAAGGGATTTTTTATTTACCAACCAGTCAGCATGCAGCAATAGGCTGGCCCCAACAGTCTATACCTTCTGTTTCCAAGCTATAAATTCTTCTACCACTCTATTAATTTCTACCTATCCCCAGGTTCAGATTGGAGTGGAATAAGGTTTAGGCTCAGAAGCTGTGTTACTGCTCTTCTTGCTGGTACCTTTGACAATTCCGACAGAAAAATAAGGCCTAAAACTATTCCTAATGTCTCGTAGCCTTCTCAAACCTACCAGGTTCCCCTTAGAAGACTGAAGCCCTTCTAGGACCTCCAGATTCCCGTACTCTCTGCTCAGTGGATCCTTAAATATGGAGTAACACTCTCTACACCACCCCTCCCAAAAGTTGCTCCTAGTTTCTCTACAGATTTGTAAATCCCACTGTGTATTTAACATCCCTGAACATTTTCTTTATGATTTTTGCTAGAAATGAAACCAGGCTATTTCTCAAAGACATTGCTTCCCT
>LZPO01066948.1:0-21966 GCA_001675575.1 Neotoma lepida
GCACGGAATAAGTGTGGTGGCAACTGCCCGCCATCTCACACTGGGAAGGTGGAGGCATAAGAACCAGAAATTCAAGGTCATGACTGACTATATAGCAAGTTCAAAGCTACCCTGGACTATGTGAGTGTGACCTTTTCAGAAAGAAGGGGGAGAAGAGAGGAGAGAGAGAGAGAGAGGAGAGAGACAGACAGACAGACAGACAGACAGACAGACAGACAGACAGAGAGGCTTTGACTTCAAGATTAAATGATCATCTTCCATAGAGAAGGACTGACTTATGAGTTGTCACTGACCTGACATTCTTACACATAGTATCACTTGTGTCCAAGGAACCCTTAGAGTTCAGGGTGCTGGACAAGCACCTCTCAAAATATCACAAAAATAGGTTTGCTTCCTTAGTGAAAGTCACATTACTGAAAAGATAGTGACTGTAGTTTTTTCAAAACAGAAGAAATTACTTACTGATCTACAATTGTTGACCACAGAAAAAGGAAACCTGAAAACCAACCTTAAGAAGCCCGTATAATGTCCCTTCCTTCAGATAGTCTCTCTTTTACACACAGAAGACAAAAATTGCTAATCAAAGCATAATTAATTCCCACTGCTCTCTTCATAGTGTTGGGAAATGTAGAATGATTATTGATGTTTTTTTCAAATACTTTAATTGACAGTTCTAATAATTCCTTAACTCGTTAAAAATGTTAAAGCGAAAAAAAAGCTGTTGTTCACTTCCTTAATGCTAGACCCTATCTTGGTAAATATAAGTCTCTACAGAACAAGCTGTCATTTTATTTTGCAGTTAAAAACCACCAGCCACAATCAATCTGTTAAACATTTATCAGGAACACTAATTATACACCTAACATGTGGCTCCAACCATTGTTGTGCTTATTAAATTTACATTTCATTTTCTGGGACAATATTCAACCACAGAGAGAAAAATTTAATAGTAAACAGGACCAAATCAGCGTTAGGCTTATAAATTAGTCTCCAAGAAGACACATGATTTTCAACAGCGACAACGTGCTTTCTTCAATTCTGTCGTTGCTAAAACGGCCTAATGTGAGTTTCGTTTTTGCATCGGTAAGAGTAGCGTTAAAATAACATCCAACTGCTTTTGAGATCTGAAGAGCATCAGGATGAGGCTCTAGAGAAATCTGGCAAGGTAATTCCTAACCTTTAAGCTTTGGAAACAAAAAGAGAAAACAAGAAAGGTAATCTTCAACCAAAAGTAAACAAGATACAATAATTAGGGCCAAGAGAAAACAATCTAAATACAAGTACAGGAGACAAGTCTCCATCGTGGAGCTAAAGCTGAACTCCAAACAGAGGTCAGCATATTTCACGTGGACCAATTAAACAGATGGGCAGTCTGGGCAGGTGCAGCTAGTGCACTCGCNTTAGCCATCGTGTTAATTTCTTAGCAACCACAATCAAGCATTCCGTCATTCCACTTCGTTTTTGTTGAGCTGCCAGTGCAAATGCCTGAACTACAACAATTAGTTGGACGCGCTATCCCCCAGGTGAATGGGGACTGACTGTGCTATCAAGTGGGATGGAGTGGACAGGGATTGGTCGTTGACATGGCCCTGACTCTGCTTTCCCAGCTGGAGAACCCAGGGAAAGAGTCATTTCACCTCTTCGGACCTTGTTTTCTTCATCCACAAAATGAAAGAGTAGAGAGAAATTGTGTCTAAGGTCTCTCTTTAGGTTCAAATGCTAAGAATCTGAGGTCTCAGCTCTACAGAAGCAAAAAGATTAAAGTAGAGCATGGCTAGCCTCTTCTCTAGATTAAAAACACTATGGTTTTATGATTTTATAAACATGGACAGAGGATTGGACCAAATGAACACTGTGACTCCAACCTGATTTCAGATTCTCAGATTGAGTTCACATGCAAAGAAATGAATAAGGTTGCTATCAGCAAGCGTTGTTCNGATAACATTTACTAGCTCTTTCTGATAGCAGAAGAGAAAACATCCCCCTACTTAATGGAAAATTGTTTAAACACACTTTTAGTAAGAATCATAAAAATAGCCATTTCCCATAAAATTGAAAGCAGCAGCCCCAGGACATGGTCAAAGATTAAAGCATTGTCACAGCNGAAAAATAAAGATANTGCAATAATCTAAAAGACCAATGGGCCAGAGATCTGATCAGAGACAGAAGGCATCCTGTTAGTTTTCCCACAAGGAATTCTGCTGGCTTGAGGTTTCAGCATCATTTTCTAGATTTTGAATCCCTGGTCCTCTAGTTCTGGTCCTGTGACCTGCGACCCTCTTTGGAGCTCCATTGCTCCCTTCATAAATGAGAACAGCAATAGCACTGGCTATTAAGACTGGCATAAAAATTAAACAAGTTCATCTCTGTATATTTATCAACAAGGTTTTGAATACACTGTATTCAAAACTCCCCAAGCACATAAGCGGTTGGTATTATTATTTATCTCTTTGAGTCTTAATAATTCTTTCAGTGAAACAATTTGGCTCTAAGTATTTGCATTTCCACGGTACAGGATTGCAAGGACACGCTGCCTGAGCAAGCCAAGCTCGGTATCTGCTCACAGCCTTGCCCAGCTCCTGCACACGGCTGCATCCTCATTCTTCAAGACCCCCAGGTGAGTGTTCCTGGCTCAGTCAAACCCTCTGTGACTTCTGCCTCAGTGAACTAGGACTGGCTACTTTGTTAAATGCTCTCTACAGCACCTCTAGTGACTTCTTCCTGAACAAAATTCTTAGTCCACTGTCATTTCTTTAGAGACTCTTATTTGCCTCACTGACTGTAAACTCCTTGAGAACAATGTGTCAGATCTCTGCTCCTGCCATAGGATCCAGGACTTGATCAAGACCCAATGGAGCTTGTTGAGTGAATGCACCTATGTGTTACTGAACAAAATCTATGAAATTACTGTAATCTATAATACAAACAGATAGATGAGACTGATTTCTTTACAGCCAAATTAAAGAAATTCAGTGGATACTACAATAAAAGTAACAAAGAGGCCAAATACGCATACAACAGATACTGTGAAACACAGTAGATAGAGGCAGCATTTGGGCTGAGCTTTTATTTTCCGGAGCTATTATCCTAACAAAGAAGAAGCAAGGTGTGCATGGCTCTGGAAAAGAGTGTAACACACTAGATAGAGGCAGCATTTTGGGCTGAGCTTTTATTTTCCGGTACTATTATCCTAACAAAGAAGAAGCAAGGTGTGCATGGCTCTGGACAAGAGTGTCTTGGAGTGATCACAGGGGACTGGTTGGAACGAAATGACAAGAGTATGAATGTCATCCCACTTAGAATGCACAATCTATGACCATTGGGAAAGCACTAAGGTACTGAAGCCAGGGAAGAACTAATTAGATAGGCAAACTTAGAATTAGGTNTTCTGGCAGCAAGCTAAAAGATTATTCAAGAAATTCTGAAGACCGGTATCTCCCATAGCAATAAAGAAGNACCAGACATAAACAGAAAAAGCAGACAGTGATGACACAGGAGGCATATGAGAAGAACTGTCATGTCTGTGTTAAAGGCATACCATAAACTGACTGGCACTACTCTTATGCACATCACAGTTGGTCAATACAAAATCTCAAGAAATTGAAGTTTCCACAAGTCCCTGGGTCCCTGGATAAATTTGCTAGCCACTTCCTAATGTCAAACACAGACTTCTTAGAACAAGGTTGAATTTGATAAATGGGGTGGAGGANCTAGTTTGATTTTATAAATCATGATTCCTNTGCATCAGAAATGAAAACCAGGGAGTCCTAGGCTGGAGAGCAGGTACCACCCCTTATTGTCTGAGGTCTATATCCTAATAATCAAGACGTGTGGTCATTGTCNACATGTAAGACCTCTGAGGTACAATTACAACCAAATAACAGGATATGCTCATANGTGCAACAGTGGCACAAATGTTATGGGGATAACCAACTGGTTTTTGGTTGTATTTAAGGCCCACTCAGCANGAGGAAACACATGCCTGGTGCTATACATCTGGCCAAGAACCCAAAGTCAGGGAACTCACTGGCCCCAGGGGTGAAACTACTACTATGATTCTGCCATATGGAGATAGTAACAAACTGCCCTCTAAATTCATATCTCTCTACCCATAGATAAGCAGCCCTCGGAACTAATCAAAGACATTGCTTTGTGCAGTGGACAACACTTAGTACAGAAACACATTACTGGCCAAAGTACAAAGTACACTGGAGTGCTCAGCCGCAAATGTGTCCCTCTCTCCAAGGCTCAGGGACCATCACAGAAGAGGGGCCAGAAAGATTTTAAGAGCCAGAGGTCTGGGAGGACCAGACCAAAATGTATCTTCTGGACATGACAGGACTATTGCACTCATGAACTCAAAGCAGTTGTAATTACCCATACAAGATGTGCATGGGGTCAAGACAGTCAACATTCCAACAGGGAGNAAGAAGGGACTCACAGGACCCCATTGCTAGCTATTAACAGCTGGTGGTTTCTGGGAGAGGAAGAGTCAGTTTTCTTCAAGTGTGGGGCTCCTAGTAGGTAGGCCAACCACATGCCTGTAGGCAGACACACCAGTGAGTAAATGGGCAGTACAAATTGGAGTTATTTAAGAAAATAAGGATATGAAGTTGGGAGAAGTTATGGATGGTAGGTAGATCTGTGAGGAGTTAGGAGGAAAGGTGTGAGGTAAGTAAGATCAATATACATTATATTAATTTCTCAAAAATAATTAAAATATGTTTAAAGAAATACTGCATAGTGAAAAAGAAACAGAGGCCTTGGAGAAAAANTCCAAGGAGATGGATGTATACATATTTCTAAGATTTCAAAGTCTTGAGTCTAGCTACTTATGCCAGGCATGATGGTTGAGAAGGGAGCAGGTGTGAGGACTAAGTAATCCAGAAAGAAGCTTTAGTAGAGAGAGTAGAAGGCTGATACATCATGATACAGGCCCTTAGTGCCCCTTCTGCTTTTGATAAATTAGTCACTTAAAACAAAAACAAAAATTAGAAGGAGAGAAATACTAAGAATATCATACATTCTAAACACATTACTAATTTTTCAAATATTTCATGACAGAAGGCCAAAAGTGAGTCCTCCTGTGTATGAAAGACTTATAAGTGTGGGTGTAGCACAATATTTAGGAAGGAGACCAAGAAGGGCCAATATCAGGTGCCAAGGAAGGATGGGGTGTAGGTAAAGGGACTCACAAAAGAGGATATAAAGCTAATTGTTCTTCTAGTTCAACTTAGTCAGGGTTTTTTTTTTCCATTGTTGTGGACAAGTACATAAAAATGGAATTGATAGTGAGAGTATGAAACCCTAACTGAAGCTCCATGGCTTCAGAACGGCCATTCCATCTGTACAGAAGCTCACTGCAATGGGTAGAGTTGGGAGTGGGTAAATGGCTGTTTAAGAGGCTTAATCCAGCTGTGTGATCATTTTACTTGTGAGTTCATTACAACAGAGTGATTTTTATTTCAAATAAAAACCACTTTCAAGGATTTGAAGTGAGGAATTTTCCAGATATGCAACTAGATTTTTATTATACAGCCAACCATTTACTCCGATGTGAATTTAGTTGCAGGTTCTAGAGGTTATATTTGCCACGAACAACCTGATGCTATAGGAACTCTCTGAAAGGCCTAAACAGAAGAGAACTCTACTTCTAGATGTGTATAAGAGACAGGGTTTGTACCCATGTTTTCAGGTTATTTCCTAATTTCATCTGTGGCAAAAGTCCTCATCCCCCGTTCTTTTTCTTTGGGTCTACGTCAACTGCAATTGCCCCACCTCCATTTCATTTTTGGAAAGATGAGAAATAAAAAGTACTGCTGCAGTCATTTTTGTCTTCGGCGCTCTCTTTACCCCTGTCTCTTATACACATCTAGATGTGTATAAGAGACAGCTCTTTACCCTGAGGAGAGGATCACTGGGGAATTAGTCAAGGGGAATTAGTCAAGAGTTCCATTTGAAGTTTCAAGCAACACAAAAATTTGGAGCCCACCAGGAACATTCCACCACCTCTCTATCTCCATATGTAAAACTGCACCAGAAAGCCTATGCATATGCAGTGGTCTGAAGCAGGGGTAGGGGGGGGGGCAGTAATAGGGACATTCAAGGAAACTGCAAAGCAGCCCTGTGGAGCTGTTGGATGTTTTCTTTAACCGCCTATCTCAGCTTTCACCTCAAAGCAAGGATCAGAACCTCTGAGATAAGACTCAGATCTGAGTGATTTCTTAATAACCTGCATGGTTCCGCAACGGTCCTCCATTCTCTGAGGCCACCAGCAGTGGAAAGCCACCCCTGGAGATGCTTAGACATGTTCCTTTGCCTCAAGTCACAGAAGAATGTCCTGCCTGCCTTGCACGTGACAGCTTCTCCCACAAGTGGCTCGCCCTAGCCTTACCCTTTCCTCTCTAAGATTGCTTCACTCCACCAGATTTAATGCCTTGCCCTTCTTATCGACTGAATGGTTCTCACTTATTTGGAGGTTGCTACTTGTTTTGTTCTCTGCCAACATAGTACCTGGCATATCCTAAGCATTTCAAGAAATATTAGCTTCCTGCTTCCTTCTGGTTGGAAAACTTCAACCTCTCATCACAATAGGGTATTAAAGCTGGTTCCTTGTAGGCCAATTAAGCAGAAGGAAGCTACAAACACTGTGGGCTCAAACAGAGCCCCTCTCTCTCTTCATGATGATAGATAGCTCTCAACTTCCTTTTAAGGAAGGAATAAATATTTCTGGGGTTGGTGATTCCAGGGTTCCAGAGGTCCATGAACTCAAGGACAACCTTGGTTATAGAGTGAGAGCTTGTCACAAAAAAATGGGGGTGGGGGAGAGAAAGAGTGGGGAAGAAAGTGGGGAGAAATCAATAAAAGGCTGGCGTAAAACCACTGGCCTGCTACAAGTTCACGTCTTGAGCACTGGATATCTATGAACTCAATCCTCACAACATCCAAAATATGTAGTTCCTATTTTGATTGGCATCTTACACATGACTGTACCTTGGCACACAATTAAGTGACTTGCCAAAGATCCCAGCTAGACAAGAGTCAAGGCAGAAGAGAGACACAGGCTGCCTGGCTCCCAGACACATGTTTTCATTATGCCCTTAATTATTCCCGGTAGTTACATTCTATCAAGTCACTGTGAATGTGGAGTTAATGGGTACTAAACCCTTGCTCTCTGAGAGGAAAACAGGGTGGGTCCCTGGAAGACTATGGTCACAGTTTACCAACCGATCAATACAAAATCTTACTTTATGTGTTTCTGTTTAGAACACTTCATTTGATATAAACTGTTGATTCATTAACATNGAACTCAGTCAACCACATTACAAGTTATACCTAAACATAGCTTATCTCTGGCAGCCTTCTGCACAAGAAACACTAGATAGCACTTCAGCACTGTGCCTGGGGGTATCACACACAGTAAAATCACAAACAAAGGGATGAAAGTGCCAACACTCTGCCACTAACAGACCCCCAAAAGGACACACTTACAATATGAAGCAAGAAGGGAAGTCTGTCATGTCCAGCTTAGAAAAGAGAATGCCCATTAGATGACTTCAAGTTTTTGTCACTCCACATACGTCAGNGAAATACTAAGAAAGTATCTTCTCTATTGACTTGGGGGGCTTCAACTCAACTTCAGTAAGTGATTGAGTTCTCAAAGTACTAAGTCTGTGGCAGATGCGGGCTGACTGTGTGTGGAAGACCCTCTAGACCCTTCTTTGTGTCTTCATTGGGGGGGGAGGGAGAAATCCACACACTTTCCTCGTTCTTCCAAAAGCATCCAAACAGCCAATCCTTCCTGCATGGCCTTTCCCAGAGAGCCGCTGAAGCTGAGGTTCCCACCCACCACCATCCACTCCCTGAACCAACAGCTTCTCAGCACACGCATATCCACAGCTTCACTAGGGGTTCAGGGGAATGGACTTGAATTAGACACGGTGTCTGTCTGGACCTGTCAGTGCCTCAGATATCCTGCCTATAGAAACCAAAGAGACTTCCCAAGGCCCCACAATCCCTTCCCTATAACTGAAGAAAATACCTTCTAAATGTAACTAACTTGCATCCTGTAGTCAAATGGGGAAATGCATCCTCTACTGTGAACTGTTTGAAATACCCTGGCAGAAATACTCTAAAGTCTACCCCAAAAACAAAAATCTGTCTCCATAAAAGATTTTTAAAATCAACTATATTTCTGACAGCAAAGCATTAGGAAAGTTTTAGTGTCTCCACAAAGCACCATTTAAAATGCTTTCATGATATAAGTAAAATGAATCATAGGTATACTCAAACTGTTTTTTAAAATGAGTGTTTTTGTTGATGATGTAGGAAATTCGCATAAATGCCTTGTGCAAATGCACATGGTTCTAGAACTCCACAGAACAATGGCGCAAACAGCACTTTTAGTTATCTGTATGCCATACACATTGGCCCCCACCCCCAGCCAAAAAAGGAGAAAAACTGAATTTGAAATGTCGGTCAGGAAGGTTTCCCACCTGGTAGAGGCAGTACCGTATAAGACTTGCTGGGAACGCAAAAGTGTATTTTATTGTAAAGTCCTCCACGCTCTTCTCAGTTTGGAACAGGGGAACCAAATGAAGGAATAAATGAACTATCCCAGGCATTCCACGAAGTGGAAATTGCTTCCTTATTTTCTTTCGAGTTTCTATCCCTAAGGCTGAGACAAGGGACCCTTTTCAGAATTCTCAACCTAGTTAATGGCCTTCTGAGTTATGAAGACCGATCCTCGAACTATCGGCTTTCCTACGGTAGAGAGGAAGTCTCAGGGCCTGTTCCAAATGTCGTTAAAATAATAGATGAACTGGGTCTCTAAAGAAATAAGCCAGAAAAGGTAGAGGAGAAATCTGAGCATAAACAGATGGAACTAAAACAGAAAAGAAAAAAAAGAGAAGAAAGTTTGATGGAATGAAAAGCCAAAAAAAAGTTTAAGGAGAGTGTAAAACAAAGGAAACAAGAAAACATGAGAATGAATTGAAAAAAAAAAAAAGACCACGAGGAAAAGAAGTGGGCAGTGGGCAGATGGCTGTTTCTAACCTAATAACTAAGGTCAGTTGTTGTGAGAAGCTAAGAGATAATTTTGCTTTTGTGGTCTCAGAAGAAATAAAAAAAACCTGTTAGATTCAAAGAACAACAACAAAGTTGCCTGCTGACTAGTGCAGGGCACCCCCAGTCCACTCCCGGAACCCCTAAACATACTGGCGTTTTGGGAAGCAGGGAATGAGCTGAGGCTGCAGAACACGGGACTGGAATGGAAGCGGAGAGACAGCTAAGGGCGGACAGCTNTGTGACCTCAAAACTGGAGGAAGGAACTGCAGAGGGCTCTCTCTCCACTCTCCAGATCGACAATGAGTCTTTGAATTTTAAGGACTCGCTTTAATGTACTTATTTCTGAACAGTTCTTGACAAACTTTGTTAACATGAAGTAAGCTTTCACAGCGTTTCTATAGGTGATGCATAAAAACTCCAAAAACTAGAAAATTACTAGGAAAATAAAATAAGTCTACCACCTTGTTAAAGATGACTGAGACCAGTAGGAAAAAGTTTGGGGAACAAACACNTAATAGCATTTGTCCCTTTAAAAATTCAAAGGATGGGGAATCTACATTTATTTGTGGTTTGAGGAAGTCTGACATTTCTACATAGCAGTTATAGGCATTTAATAGAATTACAATATTAATTTGAGATTGATAATATCATTGGAATTTTCTGATTCTTAAATTATAGCCAAATAATCAAAATAAATCAAATGTATTAGAAGACTTTGGTGTTTGTATAACATAAACATTCCTATGCTACACAGTATCCAGAAAAACACTACCTACCTAGACAGAGCCCAGTACTGCAAATTATCATCATCGTCGTCATCATTATCATTACCACCATTACTATCATCACCACCATCTTCCACACTTTCATCACAAGTCACCACCACACCACCATATTGATTATAAATGGTAACCACAACTTTATTTTTTAGACCAACTTACTTGAAATCACTACTCCATTAAACTACATAAAATTTTGTTAGTTGTGACCCAAAACAGTTATCTTTCTAAACATCACATTTTAATGAAATATAGATAAGTTAACACCATTTTTAACACTATTGATTACAGCAAATATATTCCTGGAACTCTTAATAATATTCTCCAGGCACAGAACACAGCAATTATGTTTTTTACTTCCTAATCCTGAGACTAAGCATATAGGTGCCCCCCTTAACCTCCAGATCACTTGAGCACTCAGAAGCAGATGGCAGGATGAAGAGGGAACTCTTCAAAACAAAATTATCCACCAGTTCACTACAAGAGCTGAACCCATAAAATAAAACTCCTTAGTAACTTTGATGAACGGCCGCCGTCTCTTGGTGAAATTCCATATGCTTTCACTCTGTTCGGTGTGTGTGCAAACTGCTGTACTTTTTGGATTTCTCTAGAATCTCTCTGGGAGTATGCATTTTGATTCTAAACATGTATAGCTATTCCACATTTTCCCTTCCTGAATAAGCNAACTGAAACTCAACATTAAAATGAAAAACTAATTTGCCTCTTTCTCCCCATCCANGGTCTCCTGCAGCAAAGGGTGGGGGACAGGCCGTACACTGCTCTTTCAACCTGGACCTTCCCAAATTATACTAAAAGAATGCTGACATCACAGGGAAGATAGAAGAGGCTTCATCTTGTGTATTGTATGGAGTTGGTAAAAACATGATTCAAATCTGTGAATGTCCTGATANAAAACTTTCCGCGTACCACTTGGGACTTTGGATGTTCTACAAAGGCACCTATAACACATATGTTCTTTATGATGAGCAGAGTGCAAACAAATGTCATGTATAATAAAGATTTCATTTAGATTTGGCTTTGCAGGAATAAAGATTTCATGTTGCCATCACTCTATTTGTAACAAAACTCCTAGCCACTCAGATCTATCCCTTCCTCTTGCTCTAGTGTACAAAAACATACCGACAGTCAAATGCGGGTAAAGTAAGAAAAAAAATGTCAAATGTTTGTGTTGCTATCACACTGCCTTCACATACACAGTCTCATATGAAAAAGCACTGTGTTCTCGTCATCCTGGAAAGGCTGGCATCCTTCATAGTTCTCCCTGCTGTCTACTGTCCCTGACTTCTATGTTTTTTAAGTATAAGAAATCAAATATGCTCAACCTGAATTTTCTCAAATTATGAACTTCACAGCCTACATATATATATATATGAATATATATTCATAAAAAGTAAATAACAAAAAACTGTGCAATGGGATCCAAGTTAATAGAGACAAGTTTGGAATAAGTGGCAGTTACCCCTAAGAGTTCTGTCCAAGGCTGGTACAAGCCGCATGGGGCCGGTAAAAAAGAAAATGGACTCAGAGATGTGATACTATTTAGATCCAAACATACACTCCTTCCAGAGTCTGTGGCGCTATTCTTAGACCAATTTGACATGTCAAGTAGTCGGCAACAATTTAAATGATTAAAACATGTAGGAGCCGAAAGAAAAAGAATGGCCAGATCACTCAAGTGCAAGGGAGGAATCATCAGAAACTGGAACCTCAACCCTCTCCCTGGAACTTCTCAAAGTTGAGAAGGAGTCTTCGGTGATCACCATAGACAAACTAGTTCTCCAAACTATACAGACATCAGTATCCAAATTATCAGGGCATTGGCTGATGTAAAAGGTTTGCACATGTGTTTGTTAAGTTTTGTTTCATTTTATTAGAAAAGTGGGCAGTGTGCTGCCCTCAGAAATACTGACTAATTAAACTAAAATTAAAATGTTCAGGTAGCATTAAACCTATGTTAAATATTTAAAACTTATGGCCAAGATAATTGTTTCTTCTTTAACTTTCTTTGAAATTCTCAAAGTTGGCTAAAGCCTAAAGAAGAATTCTGGATAAAATGACTTTCATGAAATTTTCAGTAAGATACAGCCTATAAAACCACAGCTTNTCTATTATGAACNTATCGTGTCTCAATAACAAGTTAGCTTAGCCGGGGACAGCATTTCTTACTTTATTACAAGCCCCAAGCAATTCTACCTGCTACTTCTCTTCATATCTAAATATGACTGCACACCATGGCCAATGGAAAANGTAGCCACAGTACGTAGACGCTGAATAATTCAAACTTCACCCAAATTCCCTGAACATCCCTGTGGCCCACTGGGACATGCAGATGGAGAACTCACAAAGCGGCCCCATTCCACCATCAGAAATAGTCAATCTTAGTCTGACTGGCCCACAGACACCAAGGCAACGTATATGGAAAAAATAAAAATGAAGATGGACATATTAGGTTTTTTGGGGGGGGTTGTATAAATAAAACTACAGCAACTTGCCTACATAGTTTATTTTCTCCTGAATACATTTTAAGGCCTGTATCTTCCAAACTTCTTTAACCTCAACCCACAGTAAGAAATAAATGTTTCTCTAGTCTGGCACCCATAGGCAAAGAAAGTCAAAGCCGCCCTAACTGCGTTGTCATGCCCTCTAAGACACTCTAATCTTTCAGGGTTTGTTCCATTCTCAGAACTTAGACCTGGTAAACTGACTTCATCATCTACTGAATCACAAGAAGCAATTTGTAAAACCTCAGCATTCAGCCCCCCAAACTATTGAGAACAACTTAGGAAAAGTAAAGATTTTTTTTAAAGGGGCCTGTTCAACTGTTTTCTTTCTTCTTCCTTTTAATCCAGAGTTATTCAAAAAAGAAAATCCTAGAAAGAAAAAAAAACTCTCATAAAGCGCCTATGTGAAACACTTGCATAGACTTCCCCTAATTAATAAGAGGCAGAATTCAAACAAAACAGCGAAAGTGATAGAGAAAATTAGCCAAATAAGAAAATCATCCTAAAACTAAATTTCCACCCCGAATTCCACCTATGTGCAAAATTTTTTTTCACTTTACTTTTAAGAATCCCTTATCATTTTGTATTTTTTTTTTGAAAAGTATCTGAATATTGTTTGGAGTAAAAGTTTAAGATGGGGTATTTTATGATAAGATTCTTTGCCCCAGAGATGATGGGCGGTGTTGAATAAAATGTGATCCTTCTTTATTTTCCCATGCTCACTTTGTAATTATTAGCAAGGCAGTAAATAACCCGCCAAGGAGCAGCCTCATTAGTCCCCATTGAAATTCAGTAGCATTAATTTGCAATAAAAGAACAGAAAATTAAATGGAAAAGAAAATACTTTCAGGACTCCACCACAAGGTTACAAGATTCACATTCTACCAATACTGTCCTTAACATCAAGGAATTTTAAAAGTATGAATTAGACTTAATCGCTATTTTTTGTTCCTCAGGCTTAGAGGGAAGAAAAAGTCGAGAGAATAAATTCTTTTCCTCTTCCATCTTAACCCTGAATTAAAGCACATTAGATAAATTTGAACCCAGCAATTTTTTAAAAGTTTTGTTCACTGCTTATCCTGAATGTGAAAACTGGGCCTGGACCCACTTCAGTAGTTGATGCTTTGGTTCCCTGAGTGGGCTGAAGGTGAGCTTGGATTCACCCAGAAATCACCCTTCACTATCCTCGGGGGCCAATCTGCACCTTAGTCCTGTTTCTTCTGCTATAAACACATCTGGAAACAGAACACTGAGCAAAAAATGGCCCACAGCTTGTGATGCAGAAGGTCTGGGCAGAGGCAGGAGCCAACTGCCGGGAGCCAGCCTACAGTGGCTTTGATTGGGCAGCATGTGGGCACCTGAAGGCTCTGTACCTGGCCCATATATTACTGTCCCCGAGGCAACTCTACAGGTAGGTGTTTACCAGAACCACCCACCTAAGCCTTCTACAGACCCACAAGGGCAAAGCAGAAATGCGAGGAAAGGAACATAAGAAATAATAATAATAATAATCTCTTAGGAGAAACTAAAACTGAGGACACAAAAGAATAGTCACTTAGGTCACGGAGAGTCTCTGTGTCCTGGATTCCCCTGTGTCCCAGACTGCCCTGGCTTCTTGCATAGTGCCTGCCTGAGGGGCAGGACGGAACTAACCCTCGTGCCACTCCAGAGCATTCTCTGCCTGCTGGGCCAGCCATGTAATTTAGCTGCAGGGGATTACTGCACTATTGTTTCTATGTGGCATGTTCTAAACACACGGGACACCTATAAATTCCCAGCTGTCAGAAGTCGTATGCCAGCAATCTGCTCTAACTCGAACTGAGGCAGAAATCAGAACTTGTTGAGACCCATTCAACTCCCAAACTCCCAGACTAGCTCTTTTGAGCAATCCGAACTCAATCCAGAGCCCTGGATTGGGGAAGAGATCTACCTAAAATCTCATCTTCTCTAGTATACCTTGCGTATTTCCAGTCCAAAACTCTAGGTGAAAGAACTCTGAACCCGACCCACTGAAACATATTTTTAAATAATGACTAATAAATCTCTCCTGAGCTCCACTAACCCCAAACACCTCCACCTTTAAATAATAACGGGGATCCTTGTACAAACCACCTGGGGTTTACTCGCTTTGGGGTGTTCTCCCCATAAATAACTTCTTGGGACTGTTTTCCAATGCTTGCGTAGTTAGGAGACACTGGCCCTTTGGATCCACCCCTCCCACAGACAGCTGAGGGTGGAGAATATTGCTGTTGTTGCTGTTATTGTTATTGTTGTTTTTAAGCTGCCAAAGGAGAAAAGGCAGACTCCGCAAAGAATCCTTCCTGACTTCCCCGAAGGGTGGGAGGGTGCGATCTGTGGCCCACGAGGTTCCCCCCTCTCGCGCTCCCTCCCCGGGCCAGACCTGGCACAGAGGTCACCCCGAGGCGGTGCGGGTACCTGTAGAAGGCGGGAGGGCCGGTGTCGCGCACGGCGTAGGCGCTAGGCTCATTCTCCAGGTAGTAGGGCACCTGCTGACCGTGCGGGTGCAGGAAGGGTGACAACTGCGGCGGCGGCGGGTGCAGTAGCATCAGCGGGCTGGGCGACACGCTGTTGAGCTGAGGGAAAGCCCCCAGGCTGTTGGCACCGAAGGCAGCAGCCTCGGACCCGGGGCCATAGGCGATGCCCGACTGGCCGTAGACCGGCGCCGAGGCGGCTGCGGCGTTGAACTCGTAGGCGGCGCCCTCGGGGTAGTTGAACACCGCGGGCTTGCTGCTGTCCACGTACACCTCGCCCAGGGCCCTCTCCAGGGGCATCTTGAGCTGCTGGCGGTTAAGGGGCTCCAGCTCGTTCCCTTGGATCTGGTGCAGCAAGGCCATTCCCGAAGCTTTGGTGTGGAGGGTCATGGTCATGGTCAGTGGCGGCCGGCGGGGTGCAGACAAGCTCCCTGCGCACGCAAAGGGCTCAGCAGCGGACGGGCCACCTGGAAAAAGAGCAGAGCCCGCGGTTAGAGGCAACGCAGCGCAGGTCCCCTCGGCGCTGGCACTGGCCCTGGCCCTGGCCCTTCCTAGGGGCAGAGCGATCCTGCAGAGCCCAGGTGGCCCAACTCCAGCGAGCGCACCCGCCACTCCCGGGTTCTCTAACTTTACATACTGGTCTTCCCGGCTCTTAAACATCGCAAACCTGCTGGAAGCCGCCGATCGGGGGCTGCTGCTTTCAGGCACTGCTGGAAACATCACACCGCGCGCGCACCCAAAGAATCGCTTCCCTGAACTTAACTTTCCTGGTCTTCGCTGCTGGATTTCGCTGCAGGGGGTATGGGGTAGCAAAAGGATCTCGAGCAGCGGCGCCCCCCACACCCACCCTCAGGAAGACTAGGTTTGCAACAAATGCAGACTAAGCCACAGGCCGCTTTTTTCTCGATGTGTTGCCTGTGTGCGGGTGCCAGGCTCCAATCTCTCTCTGTTTTGTCTCTCTCTGTTTGATTCGGTCTTGTTGGCTGGAAGGACGTAGTGTATGCATAGAATGACCCCGGGAGGACGTAACTGTATCTGTAACTGAGATATGGCAAATAGGATGGCGTGTGTGGTTGCATATGCAGCCAGCCACAGACAGCTATATTTAGCATTGGCAGACACAGATAGGAGGCATCTAGGGCCAGGAGAGCGGATATGGAGCATGTATAGGAAGATATGCACTTGGAGTCAAGAGAAAACTGCTAGCCTTCAGCTTCCTCATCTGAAAAAAGAAAAAGAAAAAAAAAAAAACGCGCTCCCCAAGGGGTCCCTTCCAGCACAGCCATCGCAGATTCGCCCAGCTTGGCTTTTCTGTTTTTGTTGGACCCCAATACTAAATTTGCTTCCTTTTGAAATTCTCATGCGGATATGATTCAGTAAAACCTTCAGTTAGGCGCACATGGGTGTCCCTGCCTTCCACAGGTTATGCAACCAAAACTTGAGAAAACTGAACATGGACTGAGACGATTTCCCATAAAATATCACCTGGACTCCTTAACCAAAGCTCTGGCAATTAGATAACCCTGTCTGTCTAACCAGAAACTTTGGAAAGACTCCCCTGCTTTTCGGCTCTTGAATTCTACAAATGGACGCTCTGGGCTCACTTGGGGTAAGGCACATGGAATTAGATATTCTAATGACAAAGAGGTAAAAAGAAGTTTATAATCCAGTGCTGAATTAAATTCTGATTGCACATGTATACACACACACTTGTTAATGTAACAAAAGATATAAGTTTATACTTTTNTTAGTAAACTGCCTTTGCCCCAACCTGATATCCCATAAAAAAAAAACATTATCATTTCACTTTAATTGCTATCCCACATACCCCCCCAAGAGTACCTGATACATGCAAATGTCAAGGTTGCTGTTACTAATAGTAATACTTTAAAAATATTTTCTACTGAGTACACTGTTTATCTAATTCTTAGAAAAACAGATCATTTTGGATGATACACAGCTAAGCTGATTTAANTCCAAAGACTATTAAAGTTGAGTTTAGCATCCCTAAGTATAGGTGACAGACAGCAAAGAAAGGGTTAAAAACACATTAGGTGAATAGCAGATATTCCTCTTTATGGCCAGCAACCATTACTTTCTAGAGCAATCTTTTTACAGATGATTTAGTTTCCGTAAATCACACTTTCAATTTTCAAATGCCTTTTTATAACACAAGCAAAAGCAAGCACTTCATGAGGCTCTTTAAAAATCCGAGCCTGCCAAATTATATATAAATGGCACAAAGAATCCTACAAGTCCAGAAAAGGGAAAAAGGAGCCGCACTGATTCTCCCAATAGAAAAATAGCACACAGCCTCCTCTCCGGCTAGGATACAGACAGTAGGCAGAAAGGTAAGTTGCTTTCTCAAAATGCTCAAGCTACGGAGAGAGAAATCAAAAACGATCCTACCCTGCTGGTTCAAGAGCGTCTTTCCAGAAATGTTCCATGGGTTTGTAGAGGTGAGGGCCGAGACAGTAAGAAGGAAGGAAGGAAGGAACGTGCTCCGACGCTCCAGTGGCTCGGTGTATGATCAAGGCAGAGCGCGTGTGTGGATGTTTGTATGTGGAGTGGCAGGGACTCTCGGGAAGCAGCCAGTAGGCAGGGCACTTGGCAGCCCCTCCCGGCAGACGCGGCAGCTGGGCTTCTGCACAACGCTGGATGAATGGCAGTGGGAGTCGGGGAGACTTCTGTCTGCTGAGGGACAGCAGTAGCACAGCTAGAGTCAGCGTCAGCGCTCCTAGAAGAAACTCCAGCCCCCTTTGCTCCCTACCTGTGGAGCCAGAAGCGTCCCGTGCTTTCTGCTACAGAGAGTGAAACAGGGCTTGCTATAAATCACAGGTTCACAGCTAAACTCGAATGGCAGTTGAAGTGTGTGGAGATCAAGTTTACAAACTAATGCCAAGGGAGGGTCTTCTAAACAATGTAATTTAACAAGAAAAGCCTTCTGGGATACATTTGGATCAAATGCCCTAGTCCCACTTCACCTCTGGATGAGATGCTCAGCGGCCATGCTACCAGTGGCATAAGGAGGTCAGACTTTGCAATAAATATTTTGGCATTCCAGGGATATGTTTCCAACTGAAATGCAATACTCCCCCACCTCATTAACCAAGCCCATGAGCTTCTCCACCCAGAGCCCACTGACTGCTGTCTATAAACACATCCCAAAAAAAGATATTTTAATCTTTAGAGCTAGGAGCATAAAGCAGCTTTGCTTTCAACTGATCACAAGTTGATTGNAGACAGAGGTCTCTTCCAGCGGTGCTTGCAAATAGAGGCACATGGTTCTCAGCTCCTCTCTCCACCACAGTACAATGCANAGTAATAAGGTACCCTGCCTATGCCCTCACCCTGAGTTCTAGGACACAGGAGGCCTAGGGAAGGCTTTGTTGCCAGACATTAGTCACCACCTTAGGTATTAAGTGACTCTAATCACAATGCCAGGAGTGGCCAGTCTCTGGCCCTAGGACCCTAGGCAGTTACTTAACCAAGAGATTTATGAGTGGCACTTGAACCAGTACAAAGAAAGTAATAGAGAGAAAAAAGACTGATATCATGCTGCAACTATATTTTTTTTTGTTTTTGGAAAGACTAAAAGTCATAATATCAGAACATAGACAAGTTCCCTCAACAATCTGCAATGACCATAAATATCTAATATAAATAAATATTGAGAGTTGTGGTGTGAGTAATAAGCATTCACTTAGCATATGGAAAGCCCTGGATTTGAGTTCCAGCACTGCACAGATATACAAGCAAGTAAGTATTGAGAAGAAATGTTGTTAACCCTTTGATGATAACCCTTTGATGAGGTTGATAATGTTGAACCCTGGCGACAGTGGTGCCTCCTGTAGGTCAACCATGGCCACCCATTTATGAAGCCAGTCCAAAACAAAAAAAAAAAGGAGGGAGAGAGAATAGAATAAAAAGTCACAGAAAGTTGGAATTAAAAAGAGAAAAGTGGGGGGAGAGACCTGCAAGGGAAGGAAGGGTAAGAAAGCAGCTCAGGGACTTTGGCTGTGGAGAAGTTTATAATCCTAGTTAGCCTGAGATAACCCAGGAAAGACATTTCCAGGAATAGCTTTCAGGCTCCTCTTGGTAAACTCTGTCTCCCAGGACCAGGGGTTGNGGCGGAAGCATGGCATATTATGCTGGTTGTCCTCTGGTGCTCTAGCCACCGATTTTCTCTNGGATTCTCACCTCTCTCTTCTCTCTTCACTCCCACACTGAGTGTGTTGTACTGCTGTGGCCTCATGGCATGCCCAGNTGAAGAGAACATGAGTTTCTCTTGCTCTCCTGNCCAGTGTGAACTCCAACCTCANTGCCAGTGGTCTCCTGCTCAGAGCTAACTAACGCAAGCACCCACCTTCNTTCTCTCCCCACCTCAATACAGTGCTCCCTTCAGTCTCTTTGGACACAGCATCACTAAGTGTCCCTCTGGTCCCCCACATTAAATAGCACCACTTCCTCTAGGGCCTGACACTCTTTTGCTTTCGATAGCTAGCCAAGAAGCAATTCCTGAGCCTGTAGCTTTGTGCTCTCTGGCTTCCCATTGCATTCCCCTGCCCCCTTTCAGCTGCCTCTTACCTCCCAAGGACAGCTCCTTCTGTCTCTTTCCTCACTTACCTCTTCCCTGATCCTGGCATCAGTCTCCTTTCTTGACCTTTCATTGCTGCAGGTTGGTATCAGTCTCTTTTCCTGACATTCCATTGCTGCAGGTTCTACCTTGTCCAAACTCAGCTCCACCATCATCCCAACCCCAGCTTCTTTAAGAGCCAAGGCCTTCCTCTCTCCCAGACCTGTCCTTTCTAGTCTATCACCTCCAACAGGGTAGCCTGGGCCACAGTCAAGTGAAAATCCCATGTTGTGAAAACCCCCAAAGCTTGTCTTCTTTTTTTTTTCCTTAGAATGTCCACTCTCCTGCCATGGCAGAAAACACGTATGCCTTCTTGAGTTTTGGCCCAAGCACCGCCATATCCTCATGGTCNTCCGCCATGCCCTCCCTCCTCTGAGCCTCAGTTGTCATTCCCAGTCATCTAGCACCTTCCTCCCCGAACTGAAGTAATTTTTATCACCTCATCCACGGAGTAGCAGCTCAAACACAGGGTCTGACTCTGAGGACTTGAATAAATAGCATCCTGTCCNGTCATCGTCAGGTCACCAAATATGGGCTAATTTCCTACCTAGATACTTCAAATGACAAAAAATATCCTATCTGTCTGAATGCCCATTTCTGACAACTAACTTTCCACATGACCACAACCATCTAGCACTTTCCAAACCGTTGTTTGTTTGTTTGTTTTGCTGAGATGTTCATCTTCCTATCTTCACAGCAACTTTGAGCCATAAAAATCACACTTCAAATCCATCTACTCCTGAGGCACAAGCTGGCAGTGCTCGGCAGCACGATTCACTAGAGACCTTTCCATTTTGGTTCTTAACCAGACAGAACCAGGAGCAGACAGAGCTTCCTCTCCAACCCCACTGAAGGCTTTTTACATTGACAAAAACATTATCCCTCTACAAAAACATGAAAGAAATAAAATGGCGATTTAGCTGCATGATAGCTTGTGCTACTAACAGGGTCCCTGCACTGAGATGGGAAGGCTTAGCTCTGTTTAGATTGAACATTTTACCCTGATTATAAATGGTGTGTGTGTGTGTGTGTGTGTGTGTGTGTGTGTGTGTGTGTGTTTGCATGCACGAGTGTGTACGCACGTGCTCTTTCCTTCCCTTTTGTCCTTTGTTTTCTTTCTTTTCTTTTTAAGACAAAGTCTCAGTCTGAAGCCCAGGCTATCCCGGAACTCACTATGTAGCCCAGGATGGCTCTAACCCCATGATGATCCTCCTGACTCAGCCTCCAGNGCACTGGAATCACAGGAATGAGTGAACATGCCAGATAAGAACTGTCCTTGAGTCCTGATTTGATACTGTGTTCCTCTCAAGCAGAAGTATAAGTTCNCTTCTAAAGGGCTCCTCCTTTTAAAGATAGTTTGGGCATTGATTTTTTTTTAATTGGCTCTCAGATTTTGACCTTAGAGCTTTGTTTTTTTGAAGCAAAATCCATGTACAATGTAATGCACATATATTAAGTATGCAGCCTGAGAAACAGGGATNGATTTGACCATTANCAACCATGTCAATTGAAGTATGGACCATTTGACTATTGTAGTCAACCCAGAGAGTCCATTAATACCTGTTCTAAACAATCCCCTGCTTTTACATGCTGATTTGTTTCCATGGATGATTTTTTTTCCTACCTGACCCAGGTAATCACTTACAAGTTGGAGCATATATAAGCTGTTTCCAAATAACAGTGTGCCCATCCAGGTGCTGGGCTTCCAACATCAGCTTCCCCTANCAACAGGATGTAAAGTTGTCTTTTCCTAAGTCAAAGCCTGCTGCCTGTGGTAGGACTCCCTGGAAGCCCCTGAGTTTTACTAACATTCTTTCATTCATAGACCTTTTAAGAATAGTAGACTTTTAAAGTGTTGAAATGTTAAGCTTGGAAGCCTGCAGGGATACACAGTAACCAGAAGCCAATGGGAAGCCTTACCGTTCCACCCTATTGCCAATGCAAAGAAAGTGTATTTGTACACCAGTAACTCATCCAAAATCCTCTCATAAACCCCGTAACCTCAGATCTACTCTGGTCTTCCTGATGGTGGCATGAAGATAATTCCGGTTCCTGGTTGCCAAGCCTAATGGCTACTCTTTATTACAGATCAATGAGTGATTCAGAGGTAAGGCTCAGCTTAATAGAATTCAATCTCTTTCGTCTTTCTTTTCTTGGAAATTTTATTTTTTCAAATCTCTTNCGAACTTTTTATACTGCTTTCCTGTATCGCATGTGGTAGAAGGTAATTCAGAAAGGGCTTTCGTGGTAAGTGCTGTGAGTAACACATGAATTGCAATTATCCCAATTATTGTCACACAGTGTCCCTTTCCTTCCTTATCTATTGTTTACTTGAGGAATCACATTGTCAGCTTGGGGTGTTATTCACTCGTGCAGTGCAATAGCCAATGGCTAAATACACTTAAATTTAGATAGGCTTATGTACTGTTAGGAGAGTTACACACACACACACACACACACACACACACACA